>JAXGGA010012581.1:0-38229 GCA_038373865.1 Uloborus plumipes
ATGTGTCCTAATGTATGTGAGAAATTTTACAGTGGCAATAATCAATACTGTTTTTGTCATTTGGTAGGGAATTTTCTCTCTTGGGTTTTTTTTAAATTCATTTTTTTTATTATTTATTTTTTATTTTCCAGAATACTTGACATTAAATATCACTTGTTGCATTGTTTATTTTATTGAAAATACTAATTTTAAAGTTATCAAGTTTATATTTACATATACTGTACTATGTCCCAAGGTATGCATTAAGAGCATCTGAATGCTGAACATGAAAATACTCATTACCATTCATGCAGTGCTTTTTTACTGTCTAAAATGCAGCATATTAATGCTTAAGTAATACTTAGTCTTCCAGTAAATTGGCAAGCACTAATTGTCAAACTTGTTGAGCTAATTGCATTGCTTTAAAAAAAATTATGTGCTGTTAGACGTAATTTTTTCACTACATACCAGTGTATTTACTGTCATGGTTAATCTCTTCATCTCTGTGTCCTATTGTAAGCTAAATAACTGCAGATAAGTAAGTACCTAAACAGCAAAACCTTTTTTTTTCGGATACAAGATTTTTATATTTTGAAAAACTCTAAAACTCATACCTGAACCTGAAGCCGACCTGCATATTTCACAGGCTAAGAATGCTAGTATACATGTTATTACTCTAATTGGACATTGAATCCCCCCTTTGATAGTTTGCCTAATTTTCTTCCTTATTTAGCAGGGTGTCAATGATTTAAATCAATTGATTTAAATCAGTGATTTAAATCGCGATTTAAATCAAATGATTTTTAAAAAAATCATTGATTTAAATCACTTTTTATTTTAATCCTTAAAAAATTCTCTTGGACAATCCCAATTTCATTATTTTTACCATTTTCTTTTAGAGCTTTGATTTCCATCTAATAAATGGAAAAGTAATCCTACTCATCCCCCCTCCACAGATGCTGGAAGGTTGCAGTCCAAATAATATGTATGCACAAATAGTGCTATTTGTTGTCTAATATGTGAAATAAAGAAAATACATGCAGGTGCAGGGCAGTTGTTGCAAAGAGTGAATTGAGGGGGGAGGGACATGATAGAATGTGTGTGATATACTTTCAGTGAAAAGAAAAAACAAAAACAACCAAACAGAAGATGAATTTTCTATGCCTTGCATTAGCAACTGGGGGGGGGGGGCAGTCTTTATTAGTGGCTGAAATGGAACATATTCCAGCTTTACAAAACAAAAGCAAAATAAAGAGGGGGGGGGGGCTGAATGAAGTGAGGATTATGTTGAGCTTCCTGCCCCATTTGATTTTTATCCTAGCTAGTAGACAGGATTATTTTCAGATTGGCTCCTAACACTTTTTTCTGGGTTTCTTACTGGTGAAGCTTTACTTCAAAGGTGTTTTTGTATTTTTACTACTTAAAGGTAACACTTAAAGGTAAGTTGTTCATAAATAAAAATTAATTAAAAGCTGAAGTTTCTAATTTTTTTTTAAAATAAAAAAAATCCGATTTAAATTAAAAAAATCAAATTTTTTTTTATTTTAAAAAAAAAATCATTGATTTTTTTACACCCTGTTATTTTGATAATTTGCAACATGCACAAAAATATACAATTACACTCACAGTAGGAGGCAGATAGTTTCATTATGTAGTTAGATAACAGGGGCGGATACAAAGGAGGGACTCTTCTGAGGATACAAAGGAGGGACTTTTCTGCATCAGTTTTTCGACTTCGAAGTTCAAAAAAGTCATTTTTTATGATGTTCGATGATACTATGAGAACTGGTTGGAATTCGGGGCTCTGATCTGGAATTTTTACGAACTTGAAGACCGAAACATTTGTAACAAACGTGTGTTAATTAGGATATCTGGTAAAGGGGGGGGGGGGGCAATGAGAAAAAAAATCGCCCCTCACTTGGAACACTTCTGGATCCGCTTTTTTTAGATAATAGCTTTTGTTTTTGATGTAAAAATCGGGAAAGTTTTTAAAAAATCGGTGCATCTTAATTTTATTAAAATTGAAAACTGTTCACTCACATTATCAATCAGTGCTTTGTTAACTCAACTATTTCAGCAAAGTTTGTAATGCAAAGTTTATACACTATAAACATTTTATAGTATTGCATTTTATGTCCATTTGCTAGTTGAAAAGCTGTCTGTACGGCAGTTTCATTTCTCTTGTTTTGGCGCATATGTGCTAAAATGCTTTTTTCTCTGCTAAAGGAAAATTTCGTATTGATTGCACCTTTATCCTCCTGAGTTTTCTTTTAAATGAATTATACTGCCCACCACATTTTATGCTGCATGTGCTATTAAACTTAATGATAGGTAAAATGTTCTATTCTTTTTAAAAGTATTTTGAATATACATATTGCATATATGCACACATACATGAAATTATAACCTTTATTAAAATTAAGATTCAAAAATAATAATAATGTGTGGCTGATTGTGTATTGTATAGGATGTAAAAAAGATTTATAAAATATTTCTATTATGATACATTTTCTTTTGAACAAAAGCAAAAATTGTTTCAAATTTAAAAAAAACTGCTTTAATTAAATTCCATGTAAGGCAAACAATTGCTTAATAGAGAGAAAGTTTTTAAAGTCCAATGAGTTGTAAAAACATTCTGGTTACTTTACATAAACAAAAAGATTCTGTGATAGTGGCAACTTGTTAATTAAGTCTTTAACAGAGGTTAGCATGTGTTTGAATTTTTGTTGGAATGTACAAATGTGGAAAATATCTGTCATGTGTTTCCCATCTAAGATTATCTTTAGATTTCCTGTACAGATGTGTTGTGAGTTTGTTACATGTGTAGTAAAAAATGCAGCATGTGTTACATGAAAAGGGAATTAATGGGAAGCTTTTTTTAAACTCAAAACGGACAAAAGGTTCCATAGCTATGACTGGGTTTATTTTTTTATTCATTTTTTATTTTCATGGCATATTAATATGCAGTTTGTAATGTTTCTCTGATGCATAAGTATTATACAAATACAAATGCGACGACCAAAAACAGACTCTGGGCCCAACTGGCCTGGTGCTCGTCAAATTAAAGACCCCAATGAAGATCAATGGCCTCTTAAAGCTATCTACTCCATTGATCCTTATCGCCTCTTCTGGTAAACTGTTCCAAGTTCCCACTACCCTGCTAAAATAGTATTTTTTAGTATTAAAAATGCTTTTAAGTATGCTCTTAACTGTTAAATATTATGTTTTGCATTAATTTATTCTTTAGAATCTTTCTGCATTTATGTGAGCATGATAAAAATACTTTAAAAAATCATAAACTTTTTCTTTCCACCCACAATAACTAATATATTCTTACACTTTCCTTGTGCTCTTTTAACTTTCAACATATATTTCATCACATGTTTAATTCATCTATGTTATTTTCCATAACATTTCCTCGAAAAAAAGCAATTATCATGTATTAGGAATTTCTTTTTCAACTAAGATACCACACTAATTAACCCATTGATACCCAAGTTTTTTTTTAACAATTTATTTCAATTTTTATTTGCTTAAAACTCTTACTTGGAATGGTTTACATACATTTTAGGCGTAAAATCGATCGCCGTTGCCATATTTATTAAGTTATTTAACGTCCTGTTTATGGGGCACTGGGCAGATATGTGCGCTAAATACGACCTTACTTGACTTTACTTTTGCAAAGTAACATTGCAGAAGGCATCTATGATCAATTTTAAGTAAATCATTTTAAAATAGTTTAGTTTTATGAAAAATAAGTTCGCAAAAAGAAAACTTACTTTCTGTGGCTACCCATGCTGGATCGTTGCTTGACTGATTTGTCTGAAAATAGTTGTCAATAAATAAACTCTGATGTCAAACTAGTGGTTCTATATTTTTTTCTTAAGAAGAAGGACTATTTAACTTGTGAAAAACAGCTTTAGTAAAAGGATATACCCATTACAGGTTTTTGTATGCAGTTCCTAACAAGCGTTCCGTTTTTAGGCTACTTGGCATAAATGGGTTAAGTTAATCATGTCTTTCATCCATCTCATTTTAGTTTTCTACACAAATTTTTTCATTAAATTAGCATTTCACTTTTTAATGTCACTGCCTAATATTGATCTAATTGATCAACTAACATTTATTAGTAATTTTTTCCTTCTATTCATGCAACAAATAAATTTGATCCTATATTTCCCCACAATATTTTAGTTTTCAACACAAACAGCTTCATCCTATAAATTTACCATTTTTTGAAGCATTGCACTTGACATATATAGCACATGAAAAAGTTTTTACTTGCATTACATGAATGTCATCACAGAAGACATCTAAAGAAGGGGAAATGTTTAATTCATTGTGAGGATACTGTAAAAAAAAGTAAATCATTCCATTGCACTAAAACGTATATATTGAATGCACAAAGTATCCCTAGCAGCATCATCTCATCGGCCGATCATTGGCCATTCATCGAAACCAGATGAAATTCTCATCGGCCGATGATCCAATATGTCTCATCGGCCAAACAGAATCCGAGCAGCAAAATCTGATGTATCATTCGTCATAACTCATACCCATTAACTTTAGTTTTTTCGAGAATATTTGCAATTAGCAAAAATAAAGGACAACTAACATAAATGTGATACACAAACACACATCTGATTTTATTATTTTTCAACATAAGCGGCACGTACGGGGAGGAGACAGGAACTATCCCCTCATTTTAAAAATTAAAGGTTCTTTGCCCCCTCCATTTTCAAGGCTCAAAATTATTAACGAATTTAAAAATGGAAGTGTTCAAGCTTTTGATGTGTTCAAAGAAAAAAAGAATTGACTTAATAAGTGTGTTTTTTAAGTTTTCTTACATTTTTTCTAAAAATTATGATTAAACTTTGAATTGAAAGGGTGCTGTTGACTGGATATTTGTCCCAAATTTTGGGGATGGTCTTTCTATCAAAACTGCCAATAAAATCCATTATTTAGCACCACTTTTCCAAAAAATGTCTACAATAGGGATGCCGCCCGTCCACCCCCAAGCGCGCACATTTATTTACCCCCCCCCCCCTTTCCTGTGCACCAGCCGCCAATTTTTTCCAATGTGCACTTTCTGTATCTATTCTTCTGTATAAATAATGAAATGATAAACATAAATGAAATTTAAGAGCAATTTAATTTTAATTCCCAAAAATCATACCATATGTTGCGACATTTGCGATCATAAGAGATGTATTCATAACAATTCCTTCAATTCATCATCATTTATCTAATTTCATGACTGTAATTTTATTCATTTCTCAAAATAAGCAATATTAGTTTGATTAATATTATGATTTTAATATAGAATATATTGTGTGACACATTGTATTAATTCTTGTCATAGCATTCTTTCATTTAAATGGAACATTTTTCAACATTAAATTTCATTCCACTTTTGATTTTTAAATTTGCAAAATGATTTAGCTCTTCGGCCCAAGACGTGAGGCTTGGGGTACCACAGGTTCTTTTAATGGACCAACACATGCTTGCAACAGAAACACCCTTTTAAGAAATGTAGACAGATAGTCAACTTTTAAGTCAAATAATAGTTCACTAAAGCAAACCCTTGTCTGGAGGTGTGGAGCCCTGAGCAGAAAGGAGGGACCAACAAAGATCCCCTCTTTCATTGAGACCAAAATAGCAGTGATTGCAAGCTTTTTAGTTGGTCTTTATTGCAGTGGTCAAGTGCTATTTATCCTGCCTTACGTTTCATTCCTGTTGTATCAAAAGAACTATGGTGAAGTTAAAGAGCTGTGGTTAAGTTTAAGTTGAATTTGAATTCAAGTGAAATTTACTTTTAATTCTAATAAATAATATCATGTGTTGTATCATTTAGCTATCATAAGAGATGTTTTCATAAGTGTCATCCGATTCATCATCATTTATCTATTTCCATGTATTGTGATGCTGTGGTTTTATTCATTTCGAGTTGTGAGTATGTGAAGTTAAAGAGCTGTGGTTGAGTACAAGGCCCTTGAAGTTAAGCTGGGGCAAAGCAGTGAAATGTGCTCCTCCCAGTCCCTTGTGCAGCACTTTATCATTACATTGCACTAAAACGTATATATTGAGAGCACAAAGTATCCCTAGCAGCCTTTGGCTTTATATGCTCAAGCCAAACGCCAATCGTTCTGGACAAAACGTTAAACGATTTGGAATATTAAATATGCTTTTCCTCATCATCCCAACGATGTGACACCTAGCCTTAAATCAGAAATTTTACCCTTCCTGTCCCAATCTCAAGAGATCAGCTTCAGTTATACTTTAGCTACTTATGGACTCAGAGTGCCGGAGCTACAATTTTTCTGGGCTGAGGCAAATCCTGAACCTGCCACCAGTATGCATCTTTCAAGTTTTTGTACTGAGATTCAATAGAAAAACAGGGAAACAGGGTGCATTTGCCACACCCTAGAAGTTGCTGCCCAGGACATGGGCCCGGCCTGCTCCCCTTAGATCTGTAGCTGCTTGAACTTTTAAATTGTGCTAGCAAAACAAGGGATAAATGTTTTATGCTACTTTTGATCCTTCATAATGCATCAGAGAAATAATAGTAGTCCTGTAGTCTTATTTTGAATTAAAAATGTTCATACTTTCATATTATTTCTTTGTGAACCCTTTTCTTATCAATATCATGTACAATTTGTTAATTCTCAATTTGCTTTCAAAGATGTCTGTATAACGTAAATGAGGCTAAATATCCATTTACTGTAATTAGCTTGTATGGAAATGCTTCAAATAAAAAGGAACTTTCAATTGTTTATTGTCGATTTTTGATGTATTGCTTCATGCATGTGTTTCACTTTAGATTGCTATACTGTTGTATACACTTAGAATATTTCAAAGAATGATATGGCGCACAATTTCAGAAAGGCTGATAAAAATATAAAACAGAGTATGTAATATCTAACAACACTCCTTTAAATTTTTTTTTTTTTTTTTTTTGACATTTCTGAAACAAGAGAAAAGTTGAAGAATTCTAAGAACACCTTTAAAATAAATTGACAATTGAAACACAGTTTTTAAAATAAAAAACTACTTCGCATTGTTGCACAAAACTTGCTTTTGTCTGATGTCTTTATATCCATAAGCTCACATTCTTTGCATTAAGAAAGTCGTTCCTTGTAACCAGGACCAACGAGAGCTGCGACGGGCCCCTTGTCATTTGAGTCTCCAGGCACCCCCCCCCCCTTCCCTCATAAGAATTATAAAAATTATACTCCTCTGAATCAAACTTTGCCTCTTTGACCTCTAAAGGATCGGACCCCTAGTTTCCGACTAGACTAACATGACTTCTCGTCAGATTCTCTTGTAAAGCTTGTAACGCCGAAATACGTGTATGCAATAATTAGCTATTTTTATACAATAAAACTTTATTTTTTATTGAAGTTTTCGGCAGACAAGTGCTTTTTTTTTTCACTGTTATGTGTGTTAACCCGTCACATTTTTTTTCAAAATTTTGATCAGCAAAAGTGACTTAAAATTCTGTCAGGAAACGTTGAGATTTTATCTGGTTCTTGGTACTGATGCGTGACGGAATCATTAGGTGAAGAGGAGGGATATTTTTCTTCTAATTGGCGCTTTTTTTCTGGAACGTTGGCGACAAAAAGCGACTTTCACTCTAGAAAGCAACCCCAGTTTTCATGGCCGCCTTTTTCGAGCATCGACGGAGTCGGGCGCAGAATCGTTAGCGACAGACACGTGTTTTATCTTCATTTCGTAATCAAATATTATCTCGGGATAAAAATAGTTGATATTTAGTAATTCGGACATTTTATTCCAGATGAAGCGTTGGTTACTTCGCGTTGCAGTGACCGCGTTATTTCGTCATAAATAACCGGACGGATGAAGAGATACTACAAATTAGTTGGAAAAGAAAACTTTCGAACAAGTGTTTGCGCACGCGGGTACAGGTGAATGTGTTCGAGCGGAACTTTTTTTTGGTGATAAAACAGCGCTTCTTCTTCGCTTTCGAGATGGAATAGTGGGATTTAAAATTCTGTTTGTTTTCCAACATTCCGAGCATTTTTTCCAAGTTTTGTTAGATGACGATTGAAAGAAACACGATGGGCAGTGTGGACGAACTCAAGGAGATGGTGGTCAAGCAAGAAGAGGCCATCAATAAAATGAACTCCCTTCTAATAGAGAAGGAGGAGGAGATCAGACAATTGAAGAGTTTGTTGGATAAGTATCAGTCTGTTTTTCCTGTGATGTCACCTAATAGATACAGCAGAAGTGCACGAAGGAAAGAGAGAGCCCAAGGTATTTCAGCAGAACCTCAGTCGCTAAGAACTATTCAAGAGCTTATACAATCCAAGTTCCCGGAATACCCTAAATCAGACAGGTAAGACTTAATTTTTCCATTTTGATTCCTGTTTGGAAGTCTTTGCTGTTTGTAGATAAGAGCTGAATTTTATGTTACCTGGATTTGTAGGGCATCGATGGCCCCTGGGCTCAACCGAATTTTTGCTGCAGGAGAGAGATAAAGTCTGGTTCATAAAAATCGTATCCAGTAGCCTGTTCAAGGAGGAATTTGAGGATTTATCCGCCCTCCCCGAACTTTGAACCTTTTCCTTTTTTGACCTCAGAAAGGACTAAAATTAAGCATATCCATCTCCGATTTTTTTTTCTGTGTAGGCATTGATAGTATCGATCCGTATCTTCATTAAGGATGTAACTCTAGTTGGGGCAAAACTATCCTGGCTGTATCGTAATGTTGTCATTAGGATATCCAGGATCCGCGTGGATCCTCACACGATGCTGCTAGGTTAGATTTACCCCACTATTAGAGCCTGTGTTTCGAAATAGTTTGGAGGGAGGGGAGGGGATAAAAGGGTGTGTTACGCAATGGATTTGCATCAAAAACAACAAAACCACGCCCCCATGTATGTAAATGCATTGATTTATCAAAGCCAAGTGGGGGAAATCCCCCACCTCCTTCAAAAGTGTGGAACAGGGGACGGAGCTATTTTTCAAAAAAAAAAAAAAACACTCCTCTTATTGCATCTCCTGACCTTCCCATTTACCTTGACGTAATTTTAAGACAACACTTTTCCCATTTGTTTCACGTACTGTCGTACTATGATAATTTCTAAAACCTTCGTTGTTTTCAATGTAAGGCCATAATTTTTATTACTTTGTTGAAACAGACAGTTTTCTCTCCCTAAAAGCTAAAACCTTACGTATTTCTTAATCTTAGGCGTCCAAGCGTCCAGAGTAGCGTGGACGCGACAACGTCCGATTTTCTAAATTTGTCAAAGGAGATCATGTTTTTTGCTCCTCGTCAATTCATTACCGAACCGGTCTTGCTTTTCCTAAAAGTCCTACTTTCTGCACCTTTTGATTTACAATTAACTCTAGTAAAATTGCAATTAGTTTGTCCACATGGGTGATCCAATGAGGAGTTGGGGCATATAGGTTTTGCCCTCTAACCATTTTGACATGAGTTTAAAAGATGATGGTAAAGAAAACTCTTAAAATTATCGAGAAAAATCCCCTCCTATATATTAATTTTGTGTTATTTTTACATACTTGACTCATGCAGCGGGTTATAGGGCAAATAACAGGAAGACGAGTAAATTAATTTGTTTCTGCTCAAGGCGCGTATCCTCACCCGTAAAAGGAAAGCACTTTTCAGATTTTACTTTATTTTTTTCCCGTCTGATGCTTATATATCGACATAGTTATACAAATGTTTTCTCCTTCCTGTTTTGCATTGAGCTTAGTAAAGCAAACAGAACTTCAAATGTTTTTCGACATTTTTTTTTCATCCCAAGTAATAGATAAGAAACAAAACCCATAGATTACATTTAGACAGGTTTTGCACAACAGTTACAAACTGTTTTTTAAACCAACTTTACAAACTGTTTGGAAGTGCAGAGAGTGCTCCTAAATTCTAATAGTATTTATATCGATAATGACATTTTGGGACCAGTAAGCTTCCTAATTTCCAGAGTGTTCATAAAATCTAGCACTAACTGTATTTATTGCACTACATCGCTCCTACGCTGCAATAATGGCACAACTTAAAATATCAGGCTTTGAGATAAGTAGGTTTAAAGTTTTTATTGCTAAGAAAAATGCACAAGATGCTTTAGTTTGCTTACCCATCCTACGGCATAATATTGAAGTATGAGCTGTGCCGTTATTGCTGCTGAAAAGAATGCGTATTCTCGTATTTACACCTGTTCTTCCAAACGAGAGGTTTTTTTTGAGCCTATGATTATGACGTTTTCCAGATTGGACTATTGACTTCTATGCTGTTCGATATTTAACTATGTGTTTACTTAATACAAAAATGCGATGTTTGCTAATCTTAATTATATACATGTGAATGCATCTACAATAGCTACAAATAGTGAGGCATTTGCAATATAACTCACATGCAATATGCGATGTTTTTTAAAATTTTACTCCATATTGTTTTTTCGGATATGATGCTCGTTGAAGTGAAGCTGATACTCTGGTTTTTACATAAGAATTATGTCAGAAGAATGTTAAAGGTTGATATCATGCTCCTTTCCCCTCCAAATAAAAAATAATAGCTATGAAACTGTCGAAAACAAAAAATCTGAAAGACGAAAAAATGGTTTCACACCCTCATTCACATGGGTCCAACATCCTGAAAAAGATTTGGGGGAAAACACTGATCATATTTGGACTCGAGGTCATTTTACATAAGAATTTACAAGAATGGTGTCAGAAGCATTTTCAGATTTTTTTTTTCTTTTCCTGTTTAGTGTTATAAAAAGTATGAAATAAAACTAAAATAAACTATAAACATTTTACTTGGTGTTAACATTTAATTGGCACGTTAGCGCGTCACGAAAAGCATTTCTTACTTGATTTAAAATAACGTATTTTAAAGGTATTTTAGTTACCGTAAATCAGGGTTACTTGGACCCAGAAGAGGGCTACTTGAGCCCACAGTAAAATAATAAAATCTGGGTTTGGTACTAGCGTTAGCGACTGCAGAGGGCTTCTACCTAGTGGAGAAACGAGGAACTACGTGCAAGTCTTCAACTAGTAGGTACCAAACCTAGATTTTATCATTTTATTGTAGTGGGCTCAAGTAACCCCCTAGGGTCCAAGTAACCCTGATTTACGGTACTTTACCGCCAGTATTTTGTCATTTTTGCAGTTTATCTCGAGGGTGTTCCAGACGATCAGTAATTCATATCCTTCAAAAAGGTTGACACTTATTACTCCATTACAACGAACTGCGTATTCAAATTCTGCATTATTTCTCTTGCCAAAGAGCCGAGTGAAAAAAAAAATCAAACGGTAAGACGTTTGTTTACATCAGCAAAACGATTTTGGCACTAATCCAAAGTGCCTTTCAAGCAAAAACACTTGCTTCAAGACTTCTCTGTTTCCCCCACGCCTCTTCTCATTTATGAAGAAAAACTTTTTGATGAAGTGAAATTTAGAACAATGTTTCGGTTTTTAAAAACTTTGGGAAAATAAACTAAATTTGGGATTGGCAGTAAAATTAATTTAGAAAAAAAGAAAGAGGATTTGTTTTAAATAAAATAAATTAGTCATTTTGTGCAACTGTGAGCTACAATTTCACTAGTTTTAAACTATCTTATTCATATTTTTTTTCTTTTGTTGTTTAAAATGAAAACAACTCCTGAAGTATTGCATAGTTCATGGTTTCCTTACCTGTGGTACGCATGCCATTGATGGTACGCGAAAAATAATCTTTAATGGTGGACATAAAAAATAAATAAACCAAAACATATCCTAGGAAGTTCTTCCCTGTTTTTCATAAAAGTAATTTGAATGACAAATATTATACAGTAAAGGTGTCAATATGCGCCCAGTCGATGATCAAAAATTCGGCAATCAATATCGTTTAGCTTTTAGATTGCATTTTTAAATTTAGCTATTAGCGAGCAGTAAATATAAACATGCTTGAGTGTGTTTAGAGAATAAAATAATTGCTTAATTTTGTGTTTTTATTCAAACAACTTTTTAGTATTGAACTATGGCACAATAGTAGATAAATATTAAACTTAGAACAATACTTATGTATTACAGTGAATTTATGATTTCAGTAAGTTTCTAACATTATAGCTTGATGTTTCAATGGAATTTCTGCTATAATGGGATGTGCAAGCTTAGTCACCGTAAAAAATGTATAATGTAAATAAAAAACCACTCGCAAAAAAAAAAATATTAATAATCATGAAATACAATCTTTTTTTCCGAAGGAGTACAATTAAGCATAATGTACATGTACAACCACGTGGTCCGCGATCTAAAAATGGTTGGGAAACGCTGGCGCAGTTATTCAAATTTCAGAAATACAGTCGAACCGAACCTCGTGAAAACGAACTTAATATTAGTCTGTCTTCACCGTAATTCGTCTTAGTCAAAGAACAATACGCTACAAACCATAGGGCGGAGATCGGAAATTTATTTCGTCAGCAGTAATTCGTTTTAAGCGTGTTCGAATTACCAAGGTTCGACTATAATAGTTATTAAATTCATTTAAAATGAATTATTAGTCTACTTTTCAAGCTATCCTGCCATTTCGGGTGCTTAAGATGAACATCAAAAAGGGATGCAAAATAAAACTTTTTTAATGAAAGTAATGCAACTTTGAAGCAGAAAAACAAATATTTTAAATATTAAAAACTTCCTCTCTGCATTTGCTATAAGGTGTCCACAACATTCAAACATTTCACTCCCCAAACTAATCTTCACTCCTTTAAAAAAATGTCATTTTAATACATTTTTAATCTTTAATTTTAATTTCTGTTTTAGAATTAACCTAAATATAAAAATATTAAAATTAACTTCAATATTAGTGTTGTAATCAAGACACCAAATACTTTTTTTACTTCATACATTTTAGTGCAAACGAAGTTTATAGAAATAGTCTTTCGAATTAAAAGAACAAGGACTGTTTCCATGCCTTGAATAAAGCCCTAGCTATATCTCCGTATTAGTAACATTGTGATTAAAGAGAAACTTAAAATCAATAGCAAAGTTTGCGACATAATCCGCTAAATAATGCACGAGGCCGGAAATTTCACGTGTCATCATCGAATCCGTGTTCTGTTGAAACAGGTGTCATACGACGCATGCTTTTCCATGCCAAAAATAAAACGGCTTGGCCGGATTTAGAAAGGCAGCGCCAATTCGTACACCTGTGTATAGCTGATGATCACTGAGAGAGCAAAAGCTGAGGGGTGAAGGAGGAATACGGTTTAAAAATGATTTTATCGTAATTTCAGATAAAAATCTGCAGAGTATAGATAGCTTTATTTTTCCATGCTTTAAGCTTTATCTTTGCTGGTTTGTTTTAAGACGCAAGGTGAGTTATTTCTTAGAGAAACAGCAAAAGAAGCAGTCAAAAATTCTCGGAAGTGTCATGATCCAATGAGATTTTTCGCAAAACAATAGATTGAAAGAAATTCTAGTTATCTGTGCAAAGTTTTATACCGCATACTTCTTCTCTCAAATTTTTTAATTTGAGTTTTAATCTCTGTTTTAGAATTAACCCAAGTATAAAAATATTAAAATTAACTTCAATATTAGAGTGTTGTAACCAAGAAACCATATACTTATTTTACTTCATACATTTTAGTGCAAACGAAGTTTATGGAAATAAACTTTCGCAATAAAAAAACATTTTTATATTTTATTTATTTTACAAACAATAAAAAAATATGAAAATTAAAAGCCAGATTGCTCATAAAAAAAACTTTGTTTTTTACGGAAACCTATAAGTACGATTGTACAGTAAAACTGAAATAAGATAGATTACAAAAATACGAAAAAACAGAAAGAAAAAAAGAAAACAAGACAAATAAAGGCCGGAAAATTGAAAATATTGACATTTCTCTGTCCAAAGTAGTATCTCCACTTCTATTCTATTTTACGGATAGTCATTACTGCTAAAGGAGAATAGTTTCGCAAAAGCGAGGTTTATGAGAAATTAAATTACCACCTATTTAAAACTTCATTTTTGTCATTGCCTCCCCCCCCCCCCTTGTTTGTCAGTAATGATTACGCTTGTCAAGAGATTCATTAAAATGTTGTAGTTAAATTCGATTTTTAACCAAGATAAGTTTTTTTTCCTCTTAAGTTCCGAGTTTCAAGGTACTACTTTCAAAAGCAACAATATTTTTTTTCTCGTGATTAGAGTTCTGAAATTTATTCCTAAATCGTTCTGCAGCTGCCAAGAAACAGCTATTGGCCTTAAAAGATAAGCGGAGAAAGGTTATTAGGCTGATAGATTTCGAAGAAGCAACGAATTTGGGACGCACTTTACAGTTCGTGCATAGGTGACTTAGATGCGTTATTTCTTTCGAAATGTACTTTCTTCCGCAAGGCCTTCCTTTTCTATGAATTACGATTGTTTGTTTACAAATGACTTAGCCTGCCAAGTCGGTAGTCCGTATAATAAAGCACGGTCTTTGGATTTAAATATCAGTTTGATGGGTTTACCAATGTTAGGGATTGTGATGGAAAAAATGAGATGAGTATTGGACGGTTATTTTTTCTGTTCAGATCCGTACTGTTGCCTAGACTAGATCAGTGGTTGGAAAAACTACATTTATTTTGTAGAGAACTACAACTACAACTACTTTGTTATAAATGTAGTTAACTACAACTACTTTGTTATAAATGTAGTTAACTACAACTACTTTGTTATAAATGTAGTTAACTACAACTACAACTACTTTTTTTTAAATGTAGCGACTACAAACTACTTTTGAATTGTAGTCGCTACTTCGCTACTTTTTAAAAAATAAATAAATAAAAAGCATGAGGATTGACCAAAAAAATTTGAAAAGTGGTTTACATTAATAAGTTAACTTCTTTTGAATATGAAATAGAACTAAGAATTGTCTTTGAACTTATTTGTTACTTTTCCTCTTTGTTCCCTTTTTTTTTTCCTTTACTAAAATTTCTCTTTTTTTAGCTTTTTTTTTTTACAATTTTTACAAATATTCGCCACAAGAAAGGATTCAAAAGTTAAAAGATTAAAAGAATTTAACCTTCATTTTTTTTTTTTTTTTTTCAATTTCTTTTGCCAGAGAATATTTAGAAACATGAAAATTATTTGAAGGAATATAAAAATTATGATGCCAAATAAATTAATGACATTAAACAGATAGAATGTATTTCATCAAAATGATGTATCTGAGGGATTAGCTCATATTTTTATGGTTCTTATTTCTCATTGTGTTCGCTGCTGTACTCGTGCAAGATTTGCACCAGTCAGGGTCAATTACGCCTTGTTTTTTTTCTTCGTTCTCCTTTTTTAAATATTTTTCATTTATTTATTATTATTTTTTTTTTAATTTTAAAGTAGTTTCCAGAAATCGCTACAAACTATTATGTTTTTGTATCGCGCTACTCGCTACTCTACTTTTTTAAAAAAGTAGTGCACTACACTACAAACTACTAAAAAATGTAGCTACTACAGTAGTTTCGCTACTTGTAGCGCGCTACTTCCGACCACTGGACTAGATTATGCAATCACGAATTTATTTTCCCGTCACCTGATCGTAGTTGATGGTCCTTTGATTTTTCAGATTACAATGACGGCAAAAATAAGTCTAGTTTATTGTTTTAAATATTTATTTAGAGTGACTTATTTTCGTCGTGTTATGATTGCAAATTGTCTGCGGTTTGCGTTCATTAATTTTTTTCTAAGTTAAACTGAAACAGATTTTACATTAAAATGCGCCTTTTGCTCTTTTTGTGTAAAATCATTTTTTGAAGAAAAACACCTACATAGATGAACAACAATAGAAATACTTCATCTAAATGCAACATTCCCAGAATTATAATTCCCGTCATTTAAGATTGTTGAAAAAAAAAGAAACTTCAGAGGTATAGACTGTATGTATTATCTTTATTTCATGTGTACTGGTGCAAATTGGCAGTAATAACCATATATTTTATAACCGCATCCTAGAAGTAGGTAGTTGAAAGAAAGTTAGAATTGAAAGGCTTAGAGGATGACATTTTAAACAATGAACACTTTGGACAACGGTATGAAAACGGATACAGGTAAGCAAATAAAGCTCGGTACATCAAAAAGTAGATGTCATTAGAGCAATTTCATCACACTAACGACAAAACCAGAAAACAAAAAAGCTGCACCAATAAACTATACTTACTCGCAATTTCTATTTTGTCACATAACCCCTTCATCTCCCAAGCCCTTCAGTTTGATCGAAAACAAAAATCAATTGAAACAAATTTTCGCTTTTTTTTTTTGTACACTTTTCCTTTGATGTTTGTGTGTACAGTGAAACAAAAATGAACTCCAACCGCGAAGCACAGAATGCCGCACCGGCGCCCTTTACGGTAAAAAGCGGAAAAAAAGAACTTCTTTCATTCCAGTAATCTGACAACTTCGTAATGTGCTATTTTCAAGTGTTTTCTTTTCGCTGTTGTGCGAAGCGCTGGCTAAGATACATTACTTTGTTGTTCGGGCTTAGCTTAATTAATAAAGCGCGTTTATCAAATGTAGCACATTTGATAAATGGCCTCGACGTCCTTGGTGTATCATCTCGTTTTAAGTTCGATACAGTGGAGGATTTATTGGTTTGAGGGCCTGTCGCAATGGACTTTTGGGGGCCTCTTAGACAAGGAACAGAATTGCGTATAATATTTTTTATTCAACTTTTTGAACTTCTCTCCGGGTTCCTACGTTATGGGGGTCCCAATCAATTGAAAGGCCTGGAGGATGAAGGGGGCTATATTAAATTTTAAAATACAAGGTGTCCACTCCAATCGTGGACCAATAGCTAATTTCTAAACCGTTAGAGATAAGCATATAGTTTATTTAGGAAAAAATCTCCAAATTATGAAAGGAATTTTGGGTCTATTCAATGTTTTTCAAAAAATCAAATTTTGAAAGAGTTACGAAATTTAAATTTTTATACAGCCCCCCAGTCCTATCAATCATATTTAGTAAAACATTCTTGACACTGTAACGTTTAAAACTAAAAAAAAATCACTCTTCCACCACAAAAATTGACCGAGTTATGACGTTTTGAAAAATCAAGATTTTGCATTGTTTCATGACGTCATCGAGAGTGCTTAAGGGACCGTATGCGAAATCCTTCAAAATCTTGATTTTTCAAAACGTTATAACTCGGTCAATTTTTGTCGTAGAAGAGTGATTTTTTTTTAGTTTTAAACGTTACAGTGTCAAGAATGTTTTACTAAATATGATTGATAGGACTGGGGGGCTGTATAAAAATTTAAATTTCGTAACTCTTTCAAAATTTGATTTTTTGAAAAACATTGAATCGACACAAAATTCCTTTCATAATTTGGAGATTTTTTCCCAAATAAACTATATGCTTATCTCTAACCGTTTAGAAATTAGCTATTGGTCCACGATTGGAGTGGACACCCTGTATAAACACTCTGGACAGTGGTAAGCAATGGATACAGGAAAGCAAATAAAACTTGGAACATCAAACAGTAGATGTCATGAAACTACGCACACTTTCGACAGTTCCAGAAAGCAAAAAAGCTGCAACAACAGCAACAATAAAACTTTGAACTTTAATTACTCGCAATTTCTGTTTTGTCACATAGCCCGTTCATCTTCCAAGCTCTTCAGTTGTGACATCAATTACATACACACCCTTCAATTTGTAAGTCCTCCACTGGTTCGATAATGAGACATTTGCAGAACTTTAGAGGTGTCAAGCGTTCAAATCAATCGCTGATTCAATTAACTGCCGTCTATGCTGTATTGATAAATTGTTCCGATAGAGGAAAAGGTAAAAATATCAACATTTTTGAACAACCATCATCGAAAGGTAATTTTCGCCCTTAAAGGCTAGCAGAAACCTGTTATAGATATAATCATTAAAATTAGTACTGTAAAATGTTGAACAAAATCAATGCGAAAGAATCTGTTAACACTTAAACACTTTTTTCAATGATTTATCTTTGGAAGTTTTATCAAAATCTTTGTATCTCGAAACCTCCGTACTTAAAATCATACTTTTGTCCCGGGAAATTCGAGATAACCAAGTCAATTTTTTTTTTTTTTTCATCTTATGAAAAGTACACTGTTTCTGTTTTTTTTTTTTTTTTTCTTTTTTGCTGCAGAAAGCCGACTTTAATCTCTCAAAAAATAAATTAAAATAAACAAATAAAAATGACAGCTTTTCAACCTGAGAGTGAATCCTTTAAATGCTTACGAAAAGTCTGAAAAATATGAGAGGGAAATTTATTTTTATCCCAGACGAGTCTACCCATTTAAGTGTCTTAGTCGTTCATGCAGAACTTTTTGAAACTGCTATCTACCACCACCTGCAGTTATTTCCATACGTTGTGATTTTTAATGATTCTCATAACGTTCCTAATTCAAATTTCTTAACTTAACCAATGATACTGAATTCATTAGTATTACTAAAATCATTGTAAGATTTCATGGGCCAACGAATTGTGCATATATGAGTGTATAAATATTTATTTGAAGTGGTTGATCTTGAATCGTATAATATTAGTTCCAAATGGGCTGAGAAAGTCAAAAAGAAAGGTACAACGCAAAGGAAGTGGGCAAGGGGAGGGGGGAGGGCAGAGGACAATTATTTTTGAAAAGCGTTTTCAACGGTTGTATTTCATTTACTTATCATCTTAAGAAAGGAAAAAAAAATGTTTTCTTAGTCTTCTTTCAGCTCTTTAGCAGATAATACATTTCTTTCCCTCCCTCAAAGGTTAAATAAACCATAATATATTTTCCTAGAAATGAGAAATTAATTGTTCATAGACCAGAAGACCAATAGAAGACCAGATATTGTTACACGCTTTAAGTTTTACAGAATTTTTAACCTTGCAAGAACTACTAAACTGTTCAGGAATATTGTGTTAGTACGTATTAGTATCCGCTTTATACTTACTATATGCTCATTTTTCTAATCTGACTAATGCTGGTCTAAGGAGGCCAGAATTGCTCACCCACCCACAACTACTTTGAAATGAAATATAAATTAATTTTGCTTCTGGAGCTCAATTAAAATGCAAATTTTTCGAAAACTCTCATGAACAACGATAAGACAATGAAAATATGTGTAAATATTATTTAGTAATAAGTTTCTTCTTGCGCAATGCTTTCATATCATAATCCTAGCGTTCTTGGTGGACTTTTGTAGTGGTAAACTGTTTTTTTTTTCTTTTTAATTTCATCACTGTGTTTGCAGATATTGAATGGTGTTTTTATTAGTTTACTAATGAAGACTTCACAGATTTTGGTTGTGCTAATATTATTTCGTATAGCATATTTATTATTTTTATATGATACTTGAGGTGGCCAATGCTGGCCACCTTGCATAGAAGTCAGAGAAGTGAAATTGGGAAGGGGAGGTCCCGGGTTCAGATCCCGGATTGTGCAGTGCATGGAGTACTTCTCTCTCTTCTGTCCTTACCCCTTCTCTGTGAGAATGTGTGCTGTGAACGACTGCCTTGCCTATTAACGGGTCTTATGGTATGTGTAGTGTATTGAGCTAAAACGGACTTCCATCTTAACCCATTTATGCCCAAGTTTTTTTAAACATTTTTTTTTCAAATTGTTATATGCTTAAAACTCTTCCTTGTAATGGTTTACATACATTTTAGGCTTGAAATAGTTCGCCGTTGCTATATTTGTTAAGTTATTTAATGTCCTGTTTATGGGACATTTTGCAGAAATGTGAGCAAAATACGACCTTACTTGACTTTACTTTTGCGAAGTAGCATTGCAGAAGGCATCTCTGATCAATTTTAAGCAAATCATTTTAAAATAGTTTAATTTTAGAAAAGTAAGTTCGCAAAAAAGAACTTACTTTCTGTGGATTCCCATGCTGGATCGTTGCTTGACTGATTTGTCTGAAAATAGCTGTCAATAAATAAACTCTGATGTCCAAACAGGCTCTAACTGTTTTTTTCACGAAGAAGGACTATTTTACTTGTGAAAAACACATTTAGTAACATGATATACCCATTACAGGTTTTGTATGCAGTAACTGACAAGCGTCCCGTTTTTAGGCTACTGGGCATAAATGGGTTAATGGTGCATATAAAAACGAAAGTCGAACTTATTCCGCTTTTAACCTAGTAGATTCATCTACTCGGGCTCGAGTAGTATTAGTAACAGCAACCAACAGCAAACGATACGCATCTTTGCAATTTTTCTAGCTTCGTATATAAAAAATGTTTAACTTCGTTAAATGGAAGAAATAAAAGGATTTTTTTTTTCTTTTTCGGTTTTAAGAGGGATGATTTTAGAAATTTTGTTTTAGACCTCGAAGAAGCTATGCACCATCCCCCCCCCCCCAAAAAAAAACTAATTTATGGGTCGCTACTTTAGCAAAGTATATTTCAGTTGTAGTTACTGAAATATACTTCGCATAGTAAAAGTGAAGTAGCTCTATTCAAATTAGCTTAAATTGTCTTTTTCTTTTCCTTAAAACTATGAAAAGGAAAGAAATTCAAAATATGTATATTTATGTAAAGTTTAACTCATGGTTATTAAGATGAAAGCTATAAACTTGATAATTTCGGACAGAAAAGTACAAAATAAAACCATTTAAAAACCGTAGTCCTCTTTGACTTATTAAAGCACATTTACCGGTATGAAAAAATATTATAGGTGATAAAAGTGCGTTTTAAAAGAATAATGCATAACTTTTCAGTCTTAAAGTTAAAAAGAAATTTTTGAGAGGATTTAAAAAATTAGTGTTGAATTGATCGACTTGAGTGCAATGAATGAATTTTATGTGATACTTTTGATTTTCAATATTCTTCCGGAGTTGAGAAGCTCGAATTAAAAAAAAAATATCCTCTCGGTAAAATTACTATAACGTGGTCGTTGCTGGTTTTCAAATATTTTGGCCCCACAGCAAGTGTGAAAGTCGACGAAAGCTGAAAGTTCTGTTAAATAAATAAGTAAAAAGTTGGATCATAGAAAATGAAAAAAAAAAAATAAATAAATAAAAATTTTACTAAACTGTATAATGCGCCAAATGATTAAAACAAGTCATCATATAGCATTAAAGCTTCCATTAAAACGGAAATTAATCCACCAACTTCATTGTTTATCACAATTTTGCCTATCAACCACGTAACCGCAACCCAGTCTTACTTTCAGAGCACTGTCATATTGTTAAATTCGACACGTGTGAAGTTCTATATCTATCACTAAGCATTTTCGAATAAACTAAAAATAATAGGTAAGTAGTAGTCTTGAAGAATATGGAAAGTGATGAAGTATCAATAAAAACAGGGTTCTCGCATTTTAGAACTAAACATTTTAGTTTGACGACTACGATTTTATATCCGTCATTTTTGATTCCTAACATTTTACGAAAAAATAATTTCATGATCGTCATTTTGCTTAAGTCGTCATTTTTTGCTTTATAACCAAGAATAAATTCTACCTCCATCTTTTTAAATCGAATTCCTGTTATCATTTTTAAAAATTCGAAGAATAGGGCCGATCTTACCACAATAGCGGATTTCTCTTACCAGACACTTCAACACGGTAAGCTTTTCCAAACGGGCCGTACAAGTATTTTCTCAAAATGGCTTTTAATTGTAACCAATCACAAACTGCTGATGAACAGATCATGAAATGTGTTTTGTTACTTGTTATTTTGCATTGAATGTTTAATATTTGAGTATATGCTTGCACTTAAATAAAATTGTTAACTTCTCAAACGTTTTTTTGTTTGACTGTTAATAATTACTTAACAATAACTTTGACAGAAATGTAAGGACAGTTTGTGATTAAATATGTAAATGCTACTTTTCGTCATTCGAAATAAAGTTTTTAACAATAACGTGAGAATCGATCGTCCCAGTCAAAAGTTGAATGACTTGAGTTGCTTGAATTTATTTTAAAATTACGTCCAAGCGCAACATTTTGGCAAATAAAATAGAAGCGCTTTGTGCCAAGCTCGCTTTACTTTTTACACTCTAAATTTCTAGCCCTCATGAAGCTGAAAAAATAAGAGGACTTAGTTTGCATTTAAAAGTAAACCGAAATCAGTAACTCGAAGCTGTGGTTAATCTGAGAATGTATTTTCTCTATCTAAAAATAGAAACATGAAGAAAAAACAAAAAGGAAACTTCCTTGCGCTGCGTGTTGAATAAATATAAAAAGAACGGATGGAAAAAAATTACATTTGAAGTCTTATCTGTAGAAGAGAGGAGTTAAATAAACATTTTCACAAACATTTTCCTCTTCTGTATCTGGATAAGCTTCCAATGTGTGAGTGTGTATTTAGCGTCTATAATTTTTTGTACAATGTGTCAGGAGGAAAAAATCTCTGTCGAGAATTTAAGTTGAAATCAGATTTTTTGGCAGTTAAACTTTAGAACTAAATTTTGAGGCTTACGTTGCTAAAAGACAAGGTTAGCTGCCGTCACAACCAAATGAAAAAAACAATGGCGATTAAATACTCACCTATCATTCGTCACCAGATCACCACTTCAAAATATGCAGTTTAAACCTGAAAGTGGTCAAAAGTCATTTTATAATTGGTAAAACATTTACCATTAAAACCTGTGAGTGTGTATTTAGCTCCTATAATTTTTTGTGCAATGTGTCAGGAGGAAAAAATCTCTGTCGAGAATTTAAGTTGAAATCAGATTTTTTGGCAGTTAAACTTTAGAATGAAATTTTGAGGCTTACGTTGCTAAAAGACAAGGTTAGCTGCCGACACAACTAAATGAAAAAAAATGGCGATTAAATACTCACCTATCATTCGTCACCCGATCACCACTTCAAAATATGCAGTTCAAACCTGAAAGTGGTCAAAAGTCATTTTATAATTGATAAAACATTTTCCACCAAAACCTAGATGGTATAATCCATGTCAATACAGGTGAAAGGATTAACTTCGTTTTCTCCGAAGTTTTTGAATTTAACATTTATTGAAATTCGGAAAAAAGTAAGTTACAGACGTATTTTGGTTTTCCCCCAAAACAGTCCTGCCCCCAGATACAGCCCACAACAGATAGAAACTTGGGCGTCATCTCAAACTCGCCATTTTTGACAAAATTTTAAAACTGCTTTTTCTCTGTAACAGTGCACGATATTTTGTTTGCAGTTTTTCTTTTTTCTTTCTTTTGAAAGATAATCATGCGGCAATTTGAAAAGGAAATTCGTGTTTGATTTTTCTTGCTGCAGCATCTTGAGAAAGATATTTTTTTTAATCAATTTTTGAATTTTTATCTGAAATACCATTTTTTTAAATAGTTCTTTTTTTTTTGTTCAGTACAATTGAGTACTACATTCTCTGATCTCTGAAAAGGATAGCGCAAAAAATGGCGTTAAAATTTGTGTTTTTGAAAAATTTGAAAATTATGTATACATATATATATCGCACACACTCGAGCAAGCTTATTAAAATATCGGTTAAAAGAATATCCCGCTCATTATAATACAGTGTCGATGTACCAAACTTTTGTAATGCATTTTTTAAATCCCGGATATTGAAATATCCCGCTTATTAAAATGTTGTTTCGTGGAAAAATGGCTATTCCATAAGGCGGGCTCGACTGTATATATATATATATATATATATATATATATCAAAAGGCTGCAGCAAGAAAATATTAGACACATTAATTTCAAATAGTGAATATCTCGTCTTAAAAAAAAAATTATCTTCCAAAAAAAAAAAAAACGGACGCTTCAATATATCGTTCACAATTCTGGAGAAAAGTCAGTGTTGTTGGAAAGTGCACGTGAGAAATGTTGCCCATCTTACCATCGTTGGTGGACTGTATCTTACGACTGTAGCAAGGATATTTTGGGAAAAACAAAACTATCTCTGTGACTTACTCTTTTCTGCATTTTAACATGCATTAAATTCAAGTAGTTGAGAGATTATGAAAACAAATTTTTGTCTTAATTTTCCACTGATTTGGCATGGACTATGCCACATGTAGTCCTCATGAACTAATTTACTAACAATCTACATCTTTCATTAACTAATGCGTTTAACTGTTATTAAATTCAACATATTAAAAAAATATGCTCAGCTAATGATTACAGGCAAATAAGTCCAACCTTCGGGCTCTGGCACTCTTTTTCTATGATGAATTGCCCAGATACACAGCTTACACCTTGCCATAGCTTTGAGTGCCCAGCAATAAGTGCGTACCTGAGAGAAATAGGTGTATTGCCGTCACTTGTAGACCTTTATGACGATAACATCCAACAAATCGCAAAAGCAGTTCTAAGGATCCGTGGAGTTATTTAGTTCGGCTAAAGCATAGACACGACAAAAAAAAATTAAAAAATAAAAATCGATTAGCACCTTAAAGGCTAATTGAAAGGGATGTGACTACTAATTGTATTGGCTAGCGGCGACCAGACGAATTTTCTCAGCTTTACCCTTCATACGTTACAGCAACTCATTTTGAAATTCATACGATGTGAAGGTAATAATCATCAGTAGCTCTGATTAATTCGCTGAAATGTTTAAAACCATATGAGCATTGGACCTCATTTGGACCCCATCTGTAAAAATTAAGTTCCATATAAATCCGCTTAAGTGGTATGTGCATGACATATTTGGCCTACCATTTTCTACTTCTGATCAATGATGATCGATTTATCTCACGAAAGTTGTCAACACCTAGCTCCCACAGAAATGTTCTGAATAGATAATTGCATTCCTCTATTAGGAAACCAGATACAGGTCGCATTTGCACGACAGTATTTTATGTCTGTTTCATTAAATATGTTAATCTATGCTAATAAATTGCTGGTTTTGTGTGTTTGAATATGTCATGAAGCATTTATTTGTAATTTAGCCTTGTATGTCAATTCTTGAATATAGTAATTAGAGTGCTTCAACAAAGTTTATGTAATTGGGAAGCTTGTCAAGCATTTATCTTTGACGCATACCAATTCGTGGGCTGAGTACTGCTACTAGGTAGCTACAAATTTGGTATAATGGAATGCTTCGCTTTTGTTGAAAGAATGCTCCGAAAGAAGACATAAATAATTTCAGTTAAATAAAATTTATTCATGGTAGCATTTATATCAAATTATCAAATTCTCCAAAAATCGTGAAAAAACAATAAATTATTTGAATTTTCCTAGAAGAGTCTTTGAAAGTGAAAAATTGTTACCTAGTTGTAGTATTCATCCCATGATTTTACGACGTTTGCCATTCTGCTGAATAATTCTTTTAATTTCGCAAAAAAAGCGTTTTTGCAAAATCTGTACCTCAGAACCAGAACGACGTAAGTCCAGAAATGACGATTTTCTCTTTATTTGGGAATTGTATGTAGAATCTTATTCTGCATCGACCCATGAGAACGGTATTCTATAAAACAAATTCCTTCATAGTTATTTAACAGCATTAAAACAGCGCGAGTCCCATCCTTTGCATGTATCCGACAATCGCTTTTCCCTTCCCCTGAAAAGTTACAAAAATGGACTTACGTTAGTCTGGTTCTGAGGTACAGAAATGTCGAAGACTCGCTTTGGGATATCTGATTATTTATTTGAAATTCACTTTGAAAATTGTTCCAGTTAATTTCACGATTTTGAGAGAAAAGTAAATGAACTTTTTAAAATACAAACCTGCATCCATAAGAAAAATCGCTTTTTTTCCTTTTTTAGTTATAATTTGACCATCAAATGAAAAATCTCTCGCCACGTTTCCTCTAAAAATACATATACGTAGAAACAGAAGATAGTTTTAAAACTAGTGACATTATATGTTCTTCTAAACGATGTACTATTTTGCAATATATTTACGATAAACTCAAAATTTTATTACAACAAAAGTAAAAACAGAAGATAGATTCAAAACTAGTGGCATTATATGTTGTAGAAGTTGTTCTGCTTTGAGTAAATTTACGATAAACTGAACTTTTTATTACGACGTGCAGTTTGCATAAATTCTAATTTTAACCAAGAGGTAGATAAGATTAGATGCGCTCCTAAGTACTGTACTTGACTACCTTCTTTTCTCTAATGTTTTATTTATTTATTTATTGTTTTTTATTGTCAATTTTGCAGATTAATTACGTTTGAAAGGATGGTTCCTGTGAACCTCCTTTCCAGAGAGAACATTACTACGTTACAGTAGGGTATTAGGCGCTTGTTTCATAAAACCTAATGTATTCCCTCTCAAAGTTTTTTCTTCAATTATTCCAAATGTTGTTGCGAGCATCATTTTGTCGACCTCTATCGGGAAAAATCCCTCACTGGTGATATTTGAGTTTTGACGATATTTGGTCTTAGTTCATTCGGTGATGTTTCTTTTTTTTTATCCCCGTTTATATGGTGTGTTGGTGCGTGAATGTTAGGTGTGTTAAGGTGTATTTTCAGTTTGTATCTTGAGTTATTATTACATTTATGAGACAACACTGTTGACCACAACTTAATTTCAAACAAAAAAATGTAGGAGGTATATATCATTCAGAACTTATATTCATAATTCTGAATTCGGTCTAAAATGTAGAAACACACACAAAAAAAAAGTTTTGGAACTGAGATGTGAGTTTTGTAATTTTGTGCTTCTACCAGTTTATAAGGTGCTCTGTGAGGGTCCAGCTAGTTTCGCACAAGTAAATTTGTATTTGCATTTGAAGCAGGTACTTCAAGTCTTGAATAAAGTTCTTCTAAAAATACTGTAAGGAGAATAATATCCGATACACGTCGGGGAAAAATTTTAAATGTTTTGGAATGAAATGTGCAATGGATTAACCATAACATTCAAAAGACAAAATATCTGCTCCTCTCCTTTCCAGTGTCGGTCTGATTTTTGAAAATATTGAGTGCGAGTATGATGGGGGACGTTTTGTAAAATACATTTAATAATTTCATGCGATTTATTTCATAGTATTTCATTCAGAAGCTGATTCCAGCAATGGTTCTATTGCTGAATATTTTTTAGCAATTCTGAAAAGCGAAATGGAAATGAAGAGGCTTCATGAATCCTCGCATTTTATCAAACTACCTGTTTTCTCTGGAAACGAAGGAAAAGTAAAACGCAGACGATTTGTTAAACGTTTAATGGTAGTCTGGATATAATGTAAATTAGGGCAGAATAATCATTCGAGGAATCATTTCAAAGCTCTGTATTGTGTAATAATCAATTAATATTTAAATGTTTGGCAGGCGAAAAGAAAAAATGAATATAATTTACTGCTATGATGTAAAAAGCTTTCTCGTCGTATCTAAAATAGTTTAACTTCATAAATAGTGAATACGATTAGCTACACTTGAAAACTTGTAAGTGGAGTTAGAAAATTGGACTCATCTTTTGAACAAAGCAGAAACATACTATATACTAACTTTGGAGGTGTCCAGGGGTGGGGGAGGATTCCTCTATTCTTTTGGAGAAACTGTCTTAACACTAAAACTTATTGGAGAAATACTTAAGCTATATATTTAATGTTTTGAAAATACAAACATTTTTGTTTTTTAACCAGCCATTCTCTTGGATCGCTTTTTATTTTCTTTTTTCATTCCATCTTCACTATTATTAACAATTTCTACAAACCAATTTGCTTTCTTTGTTTGTTATTCATCTTGGCTTCGTCGGAATTACTTAATGATGAAAGCTTGAAGATGAACCTTTAAGCTTTGACAGGTCTAATTTACACACAATCATGGTTTGGAATTTATACACAATCATGGTTGGAAACGCAGAGGTGCTATTAGCACTAGCTTCAAAGTTCATTGTCTTATACTCGCAAAAACGGTCGAAGTTCTATTCATTTACAAAATCAAGGGAATTGGCATGTGGTTTCAATGACTGTTAAAAACAGTAATCGGCAATTTCTAAAACCGACTTCGAAGCAAGCCCTGATTAACACACGGTCCAGCTGATCCGTGAACTTAGATACCATAATTTTAGTTGCACCAAACTGGGATAATTTACCTTAACTTCTCCCTTTTTAGAACTACCACTCTAAAAATGAGTAGATTTCCTTATGAGAAGGGCACCAATTTTTTCTAGGACCTGGACATCCCTTTGTCTTAAACGGAAGCTGCTCCGCAGCACTGAAAAGAATGGGATTTCTATATGAAAAAATTCTTACCCTCTCGACGCAGCTTTCTTAAATTCAATCTGCGTACGTACATATTTAATTATGGATATATGTGCCATAAATTAGTAGAAATAATCACAAGTATGCTGATTGAACACGTTTATGGACCTCGAATCAAATTAAGTGCAACAGTTACATGTTTTATGAGCTCGGTCAATGCTGCATAAAAATCTGAGGGGGTACGTCGCAGTTGTCACTAGAACACTAGCTCGTCATATAGCCTGTTATTTATGTGTTGTAGGTAGGGCAATTCAATTATCAATTAAGTTTCTAGGCATGCTATAAAAATTCCAACGTGCCTGCCATGAAACTTTTGATACACTTTAATTTTGTTAAGGGTGTAAAATATTTTGTAAACTACTTTGACCTTGTTAACAATAGCATTCCTAATGTCAGTGTTAGTATGCCCCCAAATGCATACAGATTAACTATCTGTATGCATTTTCTAATAAAACTTTACGCAATTGAGTTTTTAATAAACCTGTATTTTGCCGTTTTTTAGGATTGTAAGCATGGAATTGGTATAGCAAGGATACCCACGAAGGGGGCGGGGGAGATTATTTTCATGGGGGGTTACTTCATGGCATTCCGATCGGGAGGGGGGGCATTGCTCATCTGAGGGGAAATTAGATGCCTTATTTCTTCCTTTTAGATGCCCAGATAGAGAATAGCGAAATCGAATAATTATTCCGTTGATTTAACGCTTTATTCATTTAAAACAGTATCTGTTTTCCCCCCCGATGTTATCTGGATATCGAAAACATTGATCAAATACGGTAGCGACACTAAGTGCGAAACGTACACAGTAACGGAACGTCCCTGGAATTCCGAATTTTCGCAGCCCTATCTTTCATTCCATCTCGGAAATGGAATGGTTCTGCCTCTCTTGCTATAACGTGGGACAACTTTTTTGCTTCTTGTGTTGCTGCTCATCGACAAGAGTTTGACATCCGCTCAGTAATGCAGCATGAATATAGAACAAGATGTTTGCTCAAGAGAACGTGTGTGCTGCTTACAAATTTTGCCTCACCGGCTGTGCAAAGCGCACAAGAAAATAATTATACAGGCTAAAAATGGAACGAAAACCGGATGGCGTTGCCAAAAAAAGAGGAAATGATGTTGCATTTTAAGTGAAGAGCGATTTGCCAAAAGGCTATGTTCTTTCGTTTTGCAAATGGTGCATTGTATTGTGTATCGCTGATTTATAGAACTTACCAAACTGTATACTGTTTTCCATGAATCCATTCTACCACTTTTCCAATGAAAAATTTAAGGGCCTCACTTTTTTGCGAAACCTTTTCCTTAACTGTACGAAATTTTTCTTAGCATTTTAGTTTTTGAATCGATTTCTATAACACTGTCGCATTAAACTTGTTAAAAACAGCCTTTTTATTTGATATAATATATTCATACAAATACGAATTTGTTTTTGCAAATGTATTATATTGAGCTATTTTTAAGGGGTTGAAAATGATTTATTTGAAGGACTAACGTATAACTCGCTTTGAATAAATTCATTTATAACCGTACTCAGTCATTAATTTTACTTTGGATACCTTAGAAAAACAAAGCGTTTACAATCTAACTACTAGTGTCTTTAATAAGGTACTGCAATTAAGATGCCGCTTGACAGACATGGATTCAAAAAATCTTTTTAACATTTGCTACAAAGGTGAAACGATACTAAACCAAAATAAAGAACATATTGTTCTTCGTCTTCAGCAAGTGGGTCTCTAGCTTAAAATAACCTCACTGAGTTAGTGGGCTGCTGAAGAGCCTTAGTGGCGTGAGTCGGGAAAGGGAAACAAGAGATACGGATTTTTTCAATGTAGGGGGAAATTACTAGGGATGCATCGATTAATCGGTCATAATCAGCCACTTTGTCAATTATTGATAATCGGCGAAAAATATTAAAATACTCACCACAGCTTCCCACCGATTATTTTTCTTTTTTTAAATAATTTTCAGGTGTAATGTTTTAATGTAATTTTATTCACAAAAATATGAAAATTGGTTCAAAGAAATTTGATAAAGTTTTGAAATTATTTTGGCAAAATTGAAAAAAATGGAGAAAAACAAAGCTTCTCTCAGAAATAAATAACTATTTCTGAAATCGGAATTGTAAAAGAAAGGGAAAAAAGTGATAGTTAAATTGGTAAAAAAATATTAATCCTGATCTTTAATCGGCCGGTTATCATTAGCCGATTAATCCGTAATCGGCCTTTGCTTATCGCTGCATCCGTAGAAATTACTAGTTATGAGAAAGCTACTGAACGAAAAGCTTTCCTAGGACGTTTTATCCCCTTCTATACCGGGGGCGTTTAAGGAAAAGAAAATTTTGGGGATCAAAATGCCTGAGAACTGTTTACAAACCGTATTAACAATAAAATTATGCTAATATGTAAAATCTGTTATAACCCCTCCCCACCAAAAATGGGACTGTTGGAATTTTAAAATATTACTATTGATTTTAGGAAGTTCAAAACGTCTAACCTTTTTAATGTTAAAAATTAAATATTGTTCATGTTTTATTTCCTGCAATCTTCCATCTTATCCTTGGAAAGTTAGTTTATTATGGCATTGATCACTATTATTATCGTTATTGTTTTCGTATTATATTTCACTCCTTCAAACTGTATTCCATCTTCCAGACAATTTCAAGAAGTATTTTTACTCATTGAAAAAAAAATGTGTGTCGTAAAGATACGAGGTACAAGTGATACTATGGTATAACAAGGGAACGTTTTAATTATTCCCCAATCACTTTTGAACAGCATATATTATACTTATCATTAATTTATTTATATAACACCACAAGTGTTACTGTACACATTATCATCTTGGTTCTTAAGAAGAGAAACTAACGGATCAGAATTTTAAAACCCTCGTATAAAAGTTTCACTAAAAATACTTTTTAAAATGCTCTTAAACTGAACAATTATCAAGACTCAATTTTTTTTTTTTTTTTTTTTCGAAAATCATTATTTGTAAAATTTAAAATGCCTACAATCCACAAATATATGCTTGTTTAGGATCAGCCTTGAGATTAATTTGTTAAATTTATAAACAAAAATAACTTTATAATTACTTTTTTTTGTCATTGTTTTTGGCTACAATTAAAAAGCGGAAGTATTTTGGGGCAATTCCATTTTAATGAAAAGCATTGATTGTTGCACAAAACAGTCTACAGATGCAGAGACTTCAGTTATGGTGAATGCTTGTATTGTTACATGCATTTTATGAAGAACATCTCATCTACTTCTATAAAATACAGTTAAATTTTGAAGATTTGCGGAAACAGTATTTATGCAAAGGTTTTTTGGCTCCATTACGGACGTATCATAAGAGATACGTCCGCTACGGAGAAAATATTATTTAAACATTTTTTCTGGAAAACTTCATTGTTTTTGGCAATAATTAAGAAAAGAACAACTACTTCACTAACGTCACACATAAGGATTGCGGATCAAAATTTCAAAGCTTTCGCATAAATAGTTTCACTTCAAAAACACTTAGCAATATTTCTATATAGTGTCAACTAGTAATTTGTTTTATCAAGCATGAAAATGATTGATGACTACAGTGTGGAGATAAAATTGAATCTGGATGACTTGAATCACTTTTGCCCTGACTGCTTTTTTTAAACCATCGCTTGGATGTTTAATGAGATAACAAGTCCTTTATTCCTGTATTTTTTTAATCGCAGAACTGAACAGTACGCGTTATCGTGTTGAGTTGAACGCACGGATATCTAATTATAAAGTCTCGTAACATAAGAACCGTGACCCTGTAGCTCTTTAAATTTTTCTCTGTACTCTTTTTTGAAAGCTCTTTTAAAAACATTCTTTGGTTCGACCATTGTTATAAAGTTTATCGTTTGCGTGGATTACTTTTCTCTAAAATGTAACTAAGCATGATTTTTGATCAGGGTTGGCAAGGTTTTGGACAGAACGGTAAAAACCACGGTTTAAACCATGGTTTAAACCGTCCTGTCCAAAACCCATGTGTTCAAAACTGTCCAAAACTACATTTTTAGTACAATTTTATATTTTGAACAAATATCAAAAGCACAAAATTATACTTGAAGTTAAGACTTAATTTATTTAATGTAAACATTTAAATATGTACATAAAAACATATATAAGATTTTCAGCCCCACCCCACCCCTTCTGTTTTTTTTTTTTTTTTTTTGGAATGGATGTTTTTGTTTGCATTATACTAAACTGAACTTGATCAACTAGATGGAATTTCCAAAATTGTTTAAAAAATTCCTTAGGTTATTGTACTTACAAATACAAGTAAATGACAAAAGGGATATTTTTCATAATCAGACACTAAATCATTACTGATCCTTGGAAAATGTTGATAAGTTTTTCTAAATATTTGTAAGCTAGGATGTGTTTTTTTTTTTTTTCCTTGAGGAAGTATATACACATATGAAGGGCTCGGGTGTAAAAAATGGTAACTAGCATTTCAAAAAAATCAAAATTTTTTTCTTTTAAATATGGATTTATTGCTTCGAGACATTACTGTAGCAAGTTTTTTCTATTTAAAAAATGAAGTCAGTACATTGATTAAGTGCTGTGTGTCTTGGGTATATTTAATTATTTTTACAAGTGATTTTTGTTTCTTTAATTTGAAACAATACATCTTTTCGAGTTTGTCAGATACCACTATTTATGCCCGAGCCCTTCATATAATATATTGTTAGAAACAAAATACACAGTATTAAAAACAAAAATCAAAAATAGAAAAATTTTCTTGAGTAGTGAAAAACATTTTATCATCAGTATATTATTCTTCAATCTAAGGTTAAAAAAATTATTTGAACATCACTGAAAACATTATTGTAAAGAAACCACAAATGACTTCAGTTTTACACATTTTGAGTTAAATGGAGCTGAAATTATCTGCTTCAAGAGTTTTTTTGACAGTACTACCAATTCCTATATTATGAAATTTTTATGCAGTGGAGTTATGAGTAAATTGTTCATTTTTTAACGTATATTAAAATTACTAATATAATTAAATATTGTCAAATTTTAATTAATTCCAACTAATTAACACTAAGAAACTAAGATGTATGCATTATCAATATTACAGCTAATAGAAATTAGTCAGCTTAAAATCCTTTTGCCATGCTTTAGATTAGACGGTTTAAGACACTTTTGGACAGTTTAAGACACTTTTGGACAGTTTTAGACAGTTTAGGACAGTAAAACCCACCTGTCCTGTCCAAAACCAGTTTTGGACGTCCAAAACCCCAACCCTGTTTTTGATATATCATATCGCACCCTTGCTACAAAAGTGCCATAACTCAAAAATTGTAATTTTTGAGTTATGACCGTCATTAGACGTAGTTTACACGTCTCTACCAATCTTAAAAAGAGCCAGAAGTTGCATTGAAAAATCAGCCGCCAAAGGGCAGTTATGGCGTTTTGTTGTTATGAAGATGCATAGGCCCCCTTCCACTCAGGGCTGCGGAGTCGAAGGAAAAATGGTCGACTCCGACTCCGACTCCGACTCCGGGATTTTAAAACTTTCGACTCCGACTCCGACTCCCGACTCCTGCTTTTTTTTTTTTTTTTTTGTATTATTTATTTTTTTTAACCTAAATGTGAAGAGGGAAAAACCCTAAACAAAGGTTGAAATATTAAGTCCATTTTTAAAAGTTTCATTTTTATTCATAGTCGTAGCCAAGACTCACTTTAGGGGGGTGGGGGGGTAGCAAGCTGGGGTATCCCAGTTGGAGGTTATGGGAGGTCATTGTGACCTCTCAAAAAGTTAAATTTTCTCAAGAATTCTCGCAGGTAATTTCACCACATTTACCTCAAATATCGGATGCCACTGTGACCTCCCAAAAAGTGAATTTTCTCCAGAGCAAAAGACAAGTGCCGCTCTTGTCATTTGACTCCGTACAAAACTAATCCTTTTCTTGTTAAATGGCCAGACTTTATTTTAACACATTGCATTTTTGCTGCAAATATTTTTTTATTCATTTGCATAAGCCCAAACCTCGTTTCACAAAGCAGACCCGCCATTTTGAAGCCCTTTTTAATGATCCTAGATGCTTAGGATTTGGATATTGGACGCTGAAAATTTGTATCTGTTACTTTCAAAGATATGTTTTCACCTCCATAAAATTTCATCCAAATCGGAGGTGGTCGGAGTCGGAGTCGGAGTCGACATGTTTTTCAGCGACTCCGACTCCGACTCCTTTGGTCCAAAATCAGTCCGACTCCGACTCTTCGACTCCGACTCCGACTCCGACTCCGCAGCCCTGCTTCCACTGAAATGCCACATCTTGTGTTGTCGTCCAGCCGTCGTAGAGTAACGTGCGTAACTAACGATCATAGTTTGAGATGTATTGGTCTTCATATTGACAAATTCAAAAATACTAAAATATGCCTAGTCAGTTCAGGAACAGTTTTTTGCAGTTCCTGGAAAACGTAGTTTTTTGAGTTGTGGCACTTTTGTAGCAAGGGTGCGATATGTTGTTCTTTGAAATAATTCTACATTATACACTGAAGTGACAAAAGTCATGGGATACCTCTTAATATCGTGTCGGCCCTCCTTTTGCCCGGCGAAGTGCAACAACTCGACGTGGCATGGACTCAATAAGTCGTTGGAAGTCTTCTGCAGGAATATTGAGCCATGCTGTCTCGATAGACGTCCATAATTGTGAAAGCGTTGATGGGGCAGGATTTTGGGCACGAACAGACCTCTCGATGGTGTCCCATAAATGCTCAATGGGATTCATGTCGGGCGATCTAGGTGGCCAAATCATTCGTTGGAATTGTCCAGAATTTTCTTCAAACCAATTGCGAACAGTTGTGGCCCGGTGACATGGCGCATTGTCATCCATAAAAATCCCATCGTTATTTGGGTACATGAAGTCCATGAATGGCTGCAAGTGATCTCCAAGTAGCTGCACATAAGCATTTCCAGTCAATGTTCGGTCCAGTCGCACTAGAGGACCAAGTCCATGCCATGAAAAAACAGCCCACACCATTACGGAGCCACCACCAGCTTGAACAGTGCCTTGCTGACAGTTTGGGTCCATGGCTTCGTGGGGTCTGCGCCACACTCGAACCCTACCATCGGCTCTTACCAGCTGAAATCGTGACTCATCGGACCAGGCCACGGTTTTCCATTCATCTAGGGACCAACCGATATGCTCACGTGCCCACGAGAGTCGCTGCAAGCGATGTCGTTCTGTCAGTAAAGGCACTCGAGTCGGTCTTCTGCTGGAATAGCCCAAGAAATCCAAATTTCTCCGCACAGTTCTAGCAGACACGTCCATTGTACGTCCCACATTGATTTCTACGGTGATTTGACGCAGTGTTGCTTGTCTGTTAGAATTTACGACTCTTTGCAGACGTCGCCGGTCTCGATCTTTAAGTGCAGGCGGTCGACCACTGCGCTGTCCATGGTGGGATGTTATGCCTGAAATTTCATACTCTCGGCACACTCTTGACACAGTGGATCTGGGAATGTTGAATTCTCTAACGATTTCCGAAATGGCATGACCCATGCGTCTAGCTCCAACTAACATTCCGCGTTCAAAGTCTGTTAATTCACGTCGTGCGGTCATCATCACGTTAAAACCTCTTCACATGAATAACTTGAACAGAAATGAAAGCTCTGTAAAAGCACTGCGCATTTATACCTGTTCTATGCGATGCTACTGCCATCTGAAAATTTGCATATTGCTATCCCATGACTTTTGTCACTTCAGTGTACATACAACAGAAGATCCAACTGGTGGGTTAAGGTCATTACAAATGTGAATGCACAATTTGGGGTATTTGAAGGTATATCTTCCCTGCCGAAGAAAAGGAGCGATACATATTCCGGTATCCTCGGTCTCAAGAAAGGTTTGGCAAAAAAAAAAAAAACTATCTCTCTCTCCCTCTCACAGAACTGTCAGGAAATAACTGCATTAGCTGTTCTACAAACTGACGTACCGAGTAGCACTTGGGCCGAGTACCGTGTTACCGAGTACTCTGTGTGATACCTATTGCACCACAGTTTGAAATACAATGATTTTGACTGTTATAATAATTTCATAGTATTTTTAATTTGATGTTTTTTCCTTTTTTTTTTTTAAGTATTGCCTTACCCAAGACAGTCACAACCTTTTTCTTACGGTTATAAAAATGACTTGATTTTTTTTTTTTTTTTTTTCTATATATCGTTGAATCTGCAAAACGATGGTTTATCAAATTCGCAATCTAAGTTTTCAAATGATTCAAAATAAATCGGAATATGATTTAAAGGTTTCTTATTATTACTATAAATACTCATCTTAGGAATACACGTGAACTAGTTCTGAAAAGAAGGTAAATTTAACACACTAATATGTGATATGGAAGAGATAGTTATTCACAAATGCACAATCATACATTTTGCAACATAGAAATTACATAGGCCATACAGCTAATTTTTACCCTGTATTGATTTTATAAGTGTTCTTTTTTTTTTTTGACTTATACTTATTATGCAGTTGTATTTTATGAATAAAGCAATTGTAAATTCCTTAGAAATTTCTTTGTCCTGAACAATATTCAATTTTTACAACTACTCAGTATTGGCCGAGAACCTGATCCAAATTTGACCAAGTATCGAGCCAACCAATCCAATTTACCAAGTACTCAGTACATCACTACTACAAACTGAGATGGATAATTCAAATTACTACACCAGAAGAATTAAGAAACCACAAAAAACCGCGCAATGATGCTCAAATACAGCAAGAACTGCAACGTAAATTATAGGTTGAAAAGCAAAACCCAGTGATTGATGAGTTATTTCAGCTTACACTTCCATTCTAAGCTTTCACTAGCGGAAAAGAACAGTTTACGAAAGAGTGCAGTTGACCGTCAGAATTCCTCTTGTGTAAAGGCCCTTTAGGGAAAACATAACCTATTTTAGATATCTTGTTCGGTTTTCGCAGGTTGTTAAAAACCGGTGTTAAAGCTCGCCAGGTCAAGTACGGTTTTACTTCTTGATAACTTATTCGTTTCTGGTGTCAAGGGCGCCTTTTTAGCTATTTATAGTCGTTTCTATTATTCTTAGCACCCACCGCGCATTTGTTTACGTTTGAACAATGCAACAGCAAGGTAAAAGTGAAATTGAAGGTTTTTATGGCAAATGGTTGGCTTCATTTAATGGCTAAATTCACTTCGTTTTGGAGATTTTGTGTTGAATAGTTTATTTCTGATGCATTTTGTGTTCAACTTTTTCGGAAAAAGAACTGCTTTTCTTCTAGTGCCAACCTACAGCCATTTACTGTCGCCGAAGACTGTTTCATTTATTTATACTTATTCCTATTTTAATCATTTTTCTCAAAATCTCGTTTGAGTTCTGGATACTACTTCAACAAATTTCATAGTGTAGTAAAGCAAGTAACTTTTCGATGCACTAATTGGTATCTCTAGAAATACAGTCGATGCTCGCTATAACGACCACTCGTTATAAAGACTATCCCAATATAACGACCGGTGAGAAAACCCCCAACTGTATCCCAATATACTCTATGTCTACATCAGGGGTGCCCACAGGGGGGGATTATGGCGCAAGTTGCGCCATCAAAATTTTTGGGGGGGATTTTTAAAACTAATTTATTTATTTACTTATTTATTTAAATTATTTACTGATTTTTTAATAAAAATTATTCATTAATTAATATTTTCAATTTAAATTAGTTCTTTTATTTCTTTATTATTATTATTTATTTATTTATTTTGTGTGTGTGAGTGTGCTTGGAATGTCTGGAAGAGAAAAAAAGCGATTCTGTTCTACGCATAATTAGTACTTTTAGAAAATTAATAATAAATAAAAAATAAATAAATAAATAAAAGAATAAATAAATAATATTTAAAAAATAAATAAATATTTAAAAAAATAATATTTAAAAAAATAAATAAAATAAAAAAGAGAGGTAAAAATAAAAATAAAAAGCACAAGAGGGTTGTGAAAAATTTGGGTGGGGGGGGATTTGCGCCATTGAGCTTGGGGGGGATGGGCACCCCTGTCCTACATCTTATAGCGAGCACTCGTTATAAAGACCATTTTCTGTGGGACGCAGATGATCGTTTTTCGAGCGTCGACTGTAGTGTTGTCTCGATAACATTGACAAAACATTTCGGAAACCACCAAAGACAACAAATCATGGATTTC
>JAXGGA010012582.1:0-38226 GCA_038373865.1 Uloborus plumipes
CACTACTTCACAAAATTAATAATACATATTTACATAAATTACACATGTATGTTTTAAAATCCTTTGAAAAAAAATTAAATTTCTTGACTATTAAAAGCGTTATTCCTTACTTTGAAAGTTCATTAAAACTTTCCATTGTACACGTAAGAAATGCCTGGTAAGTACTACAGAAGATAGCCCCCTAAGGCATTGGGCTACAAGCACTCGTTGCGTTGCTGTGGACACATGTAGATGCGAGATGTTTTTGCTTTGCCTACACAAAAATGTAGTTCAGTTAACCAAAAAAACTGATTTTTTTTTCCAACTCGCATCCCGGGCCCCCTCTCGGGCCGGGCCCCGGAGATTTTGCCCCTGCTGCCCCCCTTCTTGGCGGCCCTGGCTAAGGCAGAACTGAAGCAATTACATTCTGAGCTCAGCTATGACATCCAGAGACTGCAATTTTGTCCTTATTATGGACTCCTCACTCAGGAATAGCCAATTAGCTCGAGGCAAAGATCCTCTTACTGTAGCTGAGATTGCCAACAAAACTGGTAGATAAAATGAGTTTATCTTACCAGCGAGCGTCCGCAAACCATCGTACGTCTCAACTCTAAATTTGAAGGCAAACGCTGTGTAATATGCAAAGAGTTGCCACCCGTAAGACTAAGGTTTACCTAAGGCAAAACCGCAGCAATTACACTCACAGTTCAGCAATGACATCCTGAGACTGCAGTTTCGTCCTTATTCTGAACTCCTCAATTAGGAATAGCCAATAGCCGAGCAGGAGGCAAAGATCCTCTTATTAATAAGAAGATTAAGTTATCGGCATATGTCATAAAATAACAAATTAGGTATTCACCGAACTATAGAATGTGTTTTGTGTACATATGCTAAATGGCAAAAAATTAAATTCTAAGGGGAAAAAAAATCAACTACATTTTGAGATTAAATAGTGATGTAACTTTTGAGTTTGGGAACATCACTAGTTTGTATTTTTGAATTTACATCTTAAAACATTTTATGAAATAAAGTTTTAGACCTGCACACTTTCAAACAGTTCATCCATTCTTCACACTGCTTTGTCGTTTGACATCCAAAATAATGTCTTTTTTCAAAATCCTTTACAAATGCTGGAATGCAAAATAAAACTAATTAAATGAAAAGCATAAAAAATGCAATAGTTAGAAAATGTGATAAAATTGTTCAAAAAAGGAGTTTCAAAACATCATTAAAATAATGTAATTTAACAATGAAAATGAAAGATCAAATATGGAGGCCACTTTCATGTTACAGGAATTATAATTTTATCTTTTTAATCTTGAAATGGGTGCAAGTTAGGCCATTCTTCCATGATGAAAAATATTTGAGTTTTTGACTCTATTGATGTCATGAGAAAGGACTTTAAAAGAACACTCCTCTAGAATTTTTTCAAAAATGCAGTCTCAAAAAAGCGATTGTAGCATATATCTCGTTACCTTAGGTAAAGAGATAAGATTTAGGAACTGTTCCTCAGCGAATTTTTTGGGATTGAAGCTTCCAAATCAAAATTTTTAAACTCCAAAAATGTTAGAGCACAGTGTGTATGCTGGGGTGCGTGTACTCCGTCAGCTAAGAACTCATGGTGACAAAAAAATTGCAGCCGTACAATTTAGAAGGAGAGAGAAAGTATGGGATAGCCCAAATGCAAATTTGGAACAGAATAATGACTACAATGCACTTTTAGATATCCAGTTTTATATTTTGTTTATAGCTCATTTCTTTGGATGTAAAAACTGAAGGAATAAGATTTATTTTTTTTCGTCCTTCTTATCCGTATCTACGACTCTTCGACACAGAAATTCGTCTTAAACCGAATGGTTTTGCACCCATGAAACTCACTTGAAAACATCACAGTAGCATAGCTTTATCTAGGTATTTGTTTATTTGCAAATTAAAATAATAATATAATTTTGCTCAAATGCATCCATATGAAACTAACAATATTATCTAAAAAGTAATTCGACCAACAGCAAATTATCACAAAATTAATTACTTTTGAAATGTTAGAAAACCAAAAAAAGTAATATTTTTACATATAAAAAATGAGGAGAAATGGCCTTAGAGAGAAAAGAAAAGTAAACTTAAAATTTAGAAAAATTGTTTTTAAACTTAATCTTGCATAAATAAAATTAAACTGTTTTGGATAAATAGTAGAACTTACGCTATCTTAAATTCTTTTAACTTGCACCCCATTTATCCGAGGTTGGCTCCATTAAATTTTCATTAATTTATTTAATTTTTAGTAAGTAAGAAATGTAACTTCAAGGTCACTTAAGGGAGTCATTTCTACTGCAAGACTTGAAAATACATCCATGCAATTTGATATCATTCTTTTTTTTCTATCTTTCTTTTTTTTTTTCAGATTTTTTTAAATACTAGTAAAATATAAAAAACTTGAAAGTGAAACAAGAATATTATTTTATTTGAATATTTATTAACTGCATTCATTCATGCTACAGGGTTGCCACAGGAAAAATCTCACAAAAAAGTAGCAAAAGTCGCCTAAAAATAGTAAAAAAGTTGCAAAAAAGTTGCCTTCAAAAAAAAAAAAAAAAGTTGCAAAAAAAGTAGCCATGAAAAAAAAAAAAAAAGGTGCAAAGAAACTGAATAGAAACACGTGACAAGCTAAACTGACTCATGAGTAATGCTTTAAAACAAGTTCAGAAAATAGACATATTTTGAACTTATGCATTAGATTAAAGGTACAAATGAGGAAAAAAAAAACTGCTACAATCGAAGTTACTTACTTTACAAGACTGCTGCCCCATTCAAAAAATAATAATAATAATAATAATATACTCATATAAATACAGAAAAATTACTCCGAAAATCTGTGTTTTTGGTTTTTTACATTTTGCTTTAATATATGATTTTAGCCTCTGGTTTGCCTGTTTAAAAAGTACATCAGCTGATTTTTGAGTTTCCTTTCTCCCTCTATTTACTAGTTTGACTTTTTCTTCTAATTTTTTAACAGATTCCTTCAAACTTGACAGCTTTTCTTTTTCTATTTTTCTTTGTTTCAACTTTTCTTCATTTTCTTTTTCTAATCTCAATTGCTCTTTCCTCTGGTCTTCAAGGTAGAACTGGTATGATTTGCATGCACCATAAGCAAAATTTAAAAGTTCCTTATCAATTTGGCATTGTGCAACTGTAGAATAGCGCTTCAGAGTATCTTATAATAAGCCTGTCATTCAATACACGTTCTGACATCAAAGATTTATCTTCCGATAGAGCTATCCTGGACCATTGAAAACCCCCTCTCTACTTCACTATTACCATGAGATGAAATGTGACTAAAAATGAATGTTACTTTCTCTGATGAAAATTATTAAAATTTGGGTGGCTTAGATGGATTATAATTCCATTAGCTTGACTAGAGAAAAGATTTGATGAGCATAAGCTGTACTGCTTTTGCCATTAAAATCTGGCTTATTTGGGACACTGTTTCCGAAGAGGCTCAAGCACAATTCTCTTTTTTTTTTTTTTTAGGGGGGGGGGGGTATCCCGATTCAGGTGTTCATCTACTTAGCTGTCACGTGCTGTTTTTGACCCAAGTAGAAGTTTTGTAGGATTAAGGGGCGAATCGCCAGTTTGAGCCGTTTTTACAATTCCTTCATCCTTAAGAAATATAATTTTTCTTGGCCTTTTTGATCAATACACAAGTCTGAATTTGCTCCCCACGAAGTAAAAAACAATGTACTATCATACTAGGGCCAATTTAAAAGACGAAAAATTAGCAAAGTGGATTCATTTCCAAATTTCGGCTTCCAAACTTTCTCTTCTTTACACGAGAACTACAGAGATATGGAAGTTTGATTATTCATTCAGCAATCTCTGGACCTTATAGTCGAAGCAAAAAGTCCCACCTTTCCTCCAACAATTACATTTGCATAAAGTCTGACTTTTGCCTAAACTTTTGCAACAGCAAAAAAAGCAAAAAAAAAAATGTTTTTTGTAATTTCCGATTTTTGTTTTGGTTATTTTTTTAAAAACTCCAGACACGTATTTGGGACAATAGTTACCTGCAGCAGAAATTTGAAAGCATTTCGTTGAATAGTTTTCTTTTTATTCATATATTTGCATTTTGTCTACTCTTTTGTATCGCACTGTATAAGGTTTCAGCTTCTGGAAAAGCGTAGATACCAGTAATGTACGAAGTATACAAATCAGTTCCATACAAGATTGACTTTCGTTTTCGCATCACTTAAGCCACGCCCAACTTGTTGATTAGATGCAGTGGATCGGTGCACGGTCACGTCTATTTAGGAAAGGTTTTATTCTTGAAATGGAAATTACTTAAAACCATGGGTGAAAGAAAATCTCCAGGTGTTTCAAAAGAAAACTTACGTCAGGGGGAAAAAGTCCCCAAAAAAGCAGATTCGGTGAAAAAAAGTAGCTTTTTGGCCTGTTTTTGCATAAAAAAGTAGCTAAAGTCGCCTTGTATCCAAAAAAGTAGCAAAAAGTAGCATTTAAGTATCCTGTGGCAACCCTGTGCTAAAAACTAAAGTTAACTACATTTTATTAATGTCACACAAAAAATTAAAGTTAACTAATTGTATATTAAATCTAATAAATTCACATTGCATTTTCAGATACATGACAATTGCTTATTGTTATTTCAATATAATCACACATTTCACATTTAGTACTAGCTTTTTTGTATATCAGTGCATGGCTAAATCCAGAGGATAAGTTTTTGAGGTCGATCAATAGCCATTTTAACTTGTTTTCTTTTATAGGAAATGTTCAATTTACAGAAGTGAAATCTGAGTTTGCTCATTAAGATTAACTGGAGAGAACTGGCATGGAGTTATGAATCACCCCAGTCACTTAAAACCTTTTCTTTTTGAGAGAGCAATTTCACTCATAGGAAACCAAACTAAAATTAACTTTAATTTCTAAAAGTATTCCTTTAACAGCAACCTACCAGTAACTGGTGTTTTGCATTTTAGAAATGGTTATCTTTTTTCAGAAGGCTATACGAAATTAGAAGCAAAATTCAACTATGGTCCAAACCAAAAAAAAAACCCAAAATTTCTTGTATTAAATGTGAAAAAAATTGGTTTAGAGGTTCAGTCCAATTATTTTTTACATTAAGTGCATGTAAAATACGAGGAGTATGTCATTAGTGTCTTTTCAATAGCATTTCTTAAAGTCTATCCTGTTTTGAAATATTATAGTAAATTTTCTTCGGGAACTAATAACTAATTAATTCTACTGTAGTAACTAATTTAAAGTCTCTTAAGCTTTTTTTTTTTAATTACGCCAGCCATTGTTCTTTCAAACATAAGACGTCTTGCAGTCCAGTATAAAAATGAAGTGGCCTTAGAAGGTGTGAGGGCCTGAAAGTAGTCATTGGAATAAATGTCAAAAAGAGAGGGACAGCTATAAAGATGCTTCCCTATCATTGGAGAGGTGTTGCAAAGCATGCAATCGGGTGAACTGGCCAGGTTGATTTGGCTGCAATTATATGTAAAAATATGTATTTTATAAATTTAGAATGAATTTTTATAAAAATATCGGTGTATAAATTGAATTAAGCAAAAATTAGGTGGGACACACAGGCACCCACCCAGAAACCATTGTTTGTTTAGGATGCTAGTTCTACAGGATTAAACAAAGTTGTATTGTATGTGATGCTTAAATTTTTGTCCTACATTTCGTCCTGAAAATATGAAGTTCCATAAATTGTATTTTCATCATTGATTCATCCTTCATGAAATTAAAGCTACTACTGAATAATGAAATTTATCTGAAAGACAAAAAATATTTGGAATACATTACATTTACTTACTGATAGAAAAGGCGTTTGATATCTCTGTGTACAATTCAGGCTGAACTCTGCATTGTTCCACAACGATCACACCAACAGGCTGTAAAAAAGTTTGGTTGATTAATAAGAATATTTAAAAAGAACATTCATCACTATTCTTAAGGTACATAATCATTACTGTTAAAAAGAATTCATTATTATGCCTAAGGTATATTATAATTACTTTTTTAACTCTTTATGCCCCGAAGGGACTTAGAAGTAACGCTTATATTAATTTAGAATTTATGAGTCCTCAATATCTAGAATCATGCTAGTACTTGAAAGTACCACTCCTTGTACTTTACTGAGAGGTCAACACATGGTAAGTGTGATCAGAAACAGTTTTCTTAGGAGCCATAAGGCATAAGTAGTAGGCATCAGTAGGCCTTAAGCCCTACTGATTCTCAAAACATTTTTATACATTATATGTATTTCGTGGTGTATTTTCAACTAAAAAAAAACAAAAAAAAAAGTGTAAAAAATCATTTCTAAATTAATTTGGGACATAAAGGGTTAAAGCATTCACTATTATGCAAAGCAGTGCTGCAGTTATAGAAAAAATAAAATGCTTAAGAGAACTCCCATAGGGGTTTCTGAGATTCACCAAAAGAAAAGGTGCTTTGAACCAATTTACAAAACATTTGCATTACTTTTACAATAAAAAAACAAATATTTCAGTGGATGGTATCCCCTCCCCAGTCCCACTGCAGCACTGTGCCACAGGAACATTACTACAGAAAAAGACTTATAATGTACAACTTTGAATCACAGGTTTCGCATTTTTGGCCTTACACAGTCAATTTTACAAATTTATAAAATCATATACAAAATATATTAAAGTATTTGTAAATCAGAATAACTTTTACTAAAGCAAATGTTAAGATTCAAATCATACAATTTATTATCATTTGCGAAAAAATAAAGCATTATCCTGAACTTCATTGGCTTGCATAGTAGCAGCATTTTTAAGAAGTCTGGATTAGTTTTTTTTTTTTTTTTTTTACTATGGTCAGACCTAGATAAAATTTTATACTGTCTGCGAACACAAATAATTTCTTAAAATTTTCTGAAAACTACGCTGAAATGTGAGTGATTTTTTTTGCACGATCACAATACCTCCTTCACTTTGTAATAGGAAGTAAAAACTGCAGTACTTCCTGAGAGTTATGTTGCTGCCAACAGCCAAAAAAAGTAAAATTATAAATAAGTACAGTACCACACTATGTAACCCACATATTCTTCAGTTATATTTAATACTTTTTCAGTACTATTAATTGGAGACTCCTTAAAATTGGGGTCCAGCATTTCTCTCCCCAAAAAAGTGTGATAACATAGTAATGTATTTCAAACATATCAATATTGTATGCAAACTGCACATTTTTTATGAACGGAATTTGTGTGTTTGTCTATATTATCTGAGCCTAAATATAGTGAATATTTTGTTTTTAAAAGCCTTGAATTAAGAGAAAAAGATGTGAAACAGTTTCAAAATTTGCTAAACAATACTGCTATGTTCAAAGCTCCTGTTGGCCCGATCAGTAAGGCGTTGGATTCATAACAGAAGGGTCCCGGGTTTGATCTCAGCTGGTCGAAGATCCAGCTAATGGTTTTCACTAATAGTGACTGAGGCATATCAAATATGTTTTGCATCACAAAGTCTCCAAAGTCCCATTCCTAATCAATACTTCTGGGGGTACTGAACCAGTACTTGCTCAGCTCCAGGTTCGGATCAAAAAAACAAAGCGCTCTTCAGGTGTCCACCTAACCGGTTAAACCACATGTAAAAGTAAAGCTTGACCACGGAAAGATGGCGCATGACCTTGTTGCGAAAATAGACCCCTTAATTTTAAAATAGGTTGGATCAGAAATAAAATTAATTTTTTACTTACTTAGTTCATTAAGGTTTTTACTGCCGCCGTGATCTATCTGATTCTAGCTATTTTAAGTGAAGAGGTCCATTACGCTTCAAGGTCACGCGCCATCTCTCCGTGGTTAAGCTTTAGGTACCGGGGATGCTGGAGTGGTGTGTGTGAGTGTTACATTTCTAGAGTTGAAGTAGGGTTGTTTTTCTTAACTATACAACTTGTTCTTCTTAAAAGATGGGCGGTTTATAGAGAATTGCTTCACATAAATCAGTTGTTTAAAGGTATTGATTATAAATAATTCATCACTATGCTTCAGATAAATTGTCTCAAATAAGGTATATTATCATTTGGTTATTAATAATGACTTAGGAATAAGACTTACTTCAGTCTCAAACACTGCGCCATGCTCATTTAATCGAAAATAGAAAAGTAGATTTCCCTTAAGTTTAAACCATCTTTCTTTGTAAACTAAAAAAATATTGTTCAATTACTTAAACACGTTGACATGAAAATAGTAATAATAATAATAATAATAACTCAAGATTGCAAAGGTTTCTACTGCCATTTTAACATAAGAAAATAATTTTAAAAGAGTTAGTCAATGTTTTATATAAAAAAATTATATCCAACAAAATATGAAAGATTTTACCTTTTTTTTTTTTGCGTAGAAGAAAAAGTTAACACTTCAAAATTATGGGTAAATTAGGGATCAGCAAGCTTTAGGCAAGAAGAGTATGCAATCAGGGGCAGTTGGCATTTAACAGAAGATTATTGCCAAAGAGCATAAAAAACTTTAAAATTAAACAAAAAGGCAACCAAATTAACAAATAAAATGAATACCTTCATTGAAATTATAAATGGTATTCCAGTAAGTCAGGGCATCCCTGACTTACATGAAAAATAATGACTATGTTAGCTTGAAATAAGATGCAGTTTAGAAATTGAAAAAATAATTTATGTTGCTTTATGTGAAACAGATATTTCACTCCATTCAAATGATGTGCATGGCTGAGTGCAATAGCTGTTTCATTTCAATCCTGCAGCATGTAAGTTCAATATTTTTAGCATCCAAACCACAGCATAGAATTATCTAGCACCCCTAACTCTTTTAGAATATTGTTTACTTCGTATTGTCACAAATCAGAAAGTAATTTTCTACCTAAATTGGACATTGAAAGCCTGGACCGACAGTTTGAATTTTTTTCTGGGGGAGGGGGGAAATACCCACCCCTCCCCTCAGAAAAGGGATATACTTAATGTAAATTACACCAAAACACTGAAAAACCACAACCCGATGCATGAAATGGAAAATAAATATATTAATTTTCCAAAGCTGTGGAGGTTGGGCGATTGACCCCCTAAACATGGGTAAATACGGTAAGTTTTAGGGAGGGGCACGAAGAGTAAAAAGTGCCTCACCCTACATAATATTTCAAACAAAAAAAGTTTTACTGAGGTTGTTTTCAAATGTTTATAAAGAGCTCTTAGCCAGTCAATCCACTTAAAGTGCACATAAATATTTCATACTACGTAATTTACTTCAAATGTCACAATTCCTCAGCAGGCAAAGTTTCATCTTTAATGTACTGCCTAGCTTTCCCACCAATAACGAGTTCAGTATCCTCTTTCTGATTTTTCTTTTTTGAAAAATTTATTTCAAATACTGAAGTTGATTCCATAATAGTTTTAGGCTTTATAAACCTAGAAAGTATAGCCTTGAATAAGTTAGCCATTTCTCTCTTATATTTATAGATGAGAGGAGCTTCCATCTGCATCATAACATTTGTATCTTGAAATAATGGAATCACAGACTGTAAAAAAAGAAGATAAAGCTTAGTTGAAGGACACCCAAAAGTCTTTTTTAATTTAAAAAAACTAGAAGATGTGCCCTTCTCCTCCTCACAAAAGAAATTTTTTAGTGCTTCCCACTGCTCTAAGAATCTATCGATTACTTTTCCCATTGAAAGCCATCTAGTAGCACCATACTTCAGGATCTTACGATGTTCTAGTTCACATGCTTCTTCGCATACTTTCAGAAGTTGGATTCGCTTGGTACTCTTTTTTAAGTAATAGTACACATCAACTAAAAAATCTTCCACGTTAAAATCAGTCATCTTTTTCGTTCCATGTTGAGCAGCTAAATGAACTAAATGGCATGCACAGCCATGAACAACTATGTTGGGATTCTCTTTTTTGATGAATGATCCAACACCCTTGTGCTCTCCAAGCATAACTGAAGCATTATCTGCAGAAAATGCAACACAATTTGTCCAGGGCACATCATGATTTTGAAGCTCTTCTTTAAGAAGCAGAAAAATATTTTCCCCAGTACCATCTTTCTCCAACTTTGGAAGAGATAGCAATGTAGTTTCAATTCTACCGATAGTCTCTTCAAAGTACGTAACGACGATTGGATATAACTTTTCGTTCGTGACTGAATTACTACCATCGGTAGCAATCGCGAATTTTTTACTTCTTAACGAGCTAAACAAATTTTCTTTCGTTGTTTTCGCGAAAGACTTGATTATTTCCGTGCTTTTCGTCCGCGCACACCGATATTTGTTTGCTATTTTTGAATCCGGAAACATCCGCCTGAACAGCGGACCGGCATGATCCGCTGCAGAGAGCGGCAGATTATGCTCCACAAGAAATTTTGCAAACAACGTTTCTGCTTTGATGGTGCCCATGTCCGTGTTTTCTTTGGACGCAAAGAGTGTTTTGATATTTCTATTTGATGAACTTGCGTCCGCATTTTGACGATGCCGCGCTCCTTCAATGTGTCGCAAACAGTCATTCTTCCCGCCATGAGCAATAGAAAAATCGGAATTGCACACTTGGCAGAATACGTGGTGCAATCCCTTTGAAGATCGCGCCAGATCTGGCCACTGCGTTAAGTATTCTTTCTTCACTATTTGTGAATGACTTCTTTTAGACATCTTAATTACTGCTTGTTGGTCAAAAACATTTATATAAACAACGCAAAGCAGGTAGAAAATAAAACACTACGGACTATAAAGACTCGTATATACTTACTTGCTCGCTCTATATACAACAGCACAGCGCACGAATATCTTCAATGCTTTAAGCTTGAACGTGACGTCACGGAATTAAAATAGAACTTCGTTCGTACAGCGAAAGCGGATTGGTGGCGCATATCACCAGCGCATGCAAATCGTCTCCGTTCGCTCTTGCCATCCCCACCTCCTCCCCTATATCGTAACCTTGAAAAGTCGACGTTTGACCCTTACTGACGGGAGAAAAAATGAGCACTATCTTTTCTCCCCTCCCCCCCTCCGTCAGGAAAGTTGAACAGCTGCCGTAACTCGTTCGACTTGGCGCAAAGGGAAGTTACAATTCGCGGAGCAAAGTGAATCATACGCGGAAAATCCGGGGTTGTTACAAATTTTCGGAAAACTCCGGAAGTTCCGGAGCACTTGGCAGGTCTGAATGTGGTGTTAAAATATCTTTTTATCGGCAAATACCATGCACCCCCGCCCCTTCTCCAAATCCGCTACTGCCCCTAAATGATGGGCCTGTCAAAAATAACAGAGCAGTGTCACTGACAGAGCATTTTTCACTGCTTAGCTGGGATACTGTTGAAGCTTGAAAATATATCAACAGTGAGCAGGGGTGTAACAAGAGAGTCCTCAAGGGTGGTGTAAGACTTTAAAGTACCCAATTTTGATACATGGAAATGTAAACAGAATCATCCATAATTTGATTTCAGTTTTATACAGACAGGTATAAATACAGAAAATTGACCACATGATGAAAAAAGTATCTTAAATAGAATGGAATACTTCAGTCTCAATAATTGGAGTTTAATTTTGAGCTTCAAGGGGGGTGGGGTCCGGTCCCGCGGACCACCCCCTTTCTTACGCCACTGACACTGAGTCTATTTCATCCAAAGAAACTGACACAAAATTGGAACTAATTTATACAAATGTGACGACCAGCAACAGGCTCTGGGCCCAACTGGGCTGTTCCTAGTCAAATTATAGACCCCAATGAAGATCAATAACCCTCTTAAAACTATCTACTCCCTTGCTCTTTACGGCCTCTTCCGGTAAACTATTCCAAGTTCCCACTACTCTGCTAAAATAGTAATTTTTCCAAATTTCCAAGTTAGCCTGAGATTTAAACAGCTTATAACAATGACTCCGTGTCCTGCTTTCTGTGCAAAAATTTAATCCTATAACATCTTTCATTTTGATAAATTTAACCAACTGAATCATCCCCTCTGGTTCTCCTTTGTTCAAGACTATACATTCTAAGTAGTAGAAATTATTCCAAGATTAGGGGAGAGTGGTAATGAATGGGCCACTAACAAAATATGAAAAAGTATATGCATGATTTTTTTTTTTTTTTTTTGATGCCATCAATAGATGTAGTTATTTGTTCTACTAAACTCATCCAATTTTCATTCGTTTGCGCTGAGCCATTTTCAAACTAGAGTGGCATGGCCAAGAATCTGACTGAAAAATAAGTTTTTCCCTTTTTAGTAAAACATTTCCTAGCTAAAATATACCAAGTATTTCACTGCATACATATGTATAAGTTAGTCTTTCCATATCTATAAACTAATTTTAGGATGTATTTTGATGTTATTTAAATTCAATGTACTCAAAAAACCTAAATGTATTCCAAAAGTATAGGTGGGGCTGAATGGGCCACTATGCCATGGTAATGAATGGGCCACCTAAATATTGTTTTTCTTCCTTTTCTTTGGATTTTCGCATTAATATGAAATACAACTGACTGCCATAGATAAAAATTACTGTCGTCAAAATAGGTTTGTAGTAACTTCTAAACATAAGTTGCAGATCTATATTATGTTCCTATAGTACAATAGACCTCTGGTCGCAGTGCGTGGCTTGAAAAAGTCCCCCTCTCTCCTTCATATTATATTCCTCACAGTACAATTTCATTTTCTTTCTTGGTAACATAAGTTAGATATTTCTTATTCTCAATGTCTAGTAAATTAATTTTTTTTTTTTTTTTTTGAATTTTGACAAGTTTGAAAATGAAGATGAAGTTTTTGAAAGTGATTTTTAATATTATTTTTGAAACATATAAATTTTGTTAAATCATAGTGTGCATTATCTGTAATTTTTTTAAATATATATTTGATGTTATTTATTTCTTACAATCTCATTACTTAGTCATTTTTCTGCAACAATTGGTATGGATTAGTGGTATGCATCAGTTTTATTTTAATTGCATCAGTTTTGATGTTTATATAATTTTAAATCAGTATGATTTTCTATCATCATGTCAAGTGCCACATTTATTTTGTCATATTCAGAAAATAAAAGATTAAATCCACATGTTTTCATTGAATTCATTTAGTGGCCCATTCATTACCTTCGATGGCCCATTCAACCCCATACGTGGGGTTGAATGGGCCAAATTTCAAAATTTTTACTTTCTATTATAATTCATTATGGACAGCTGCTAATCCAACTTTTATGACTTTTTTAGATAGCCAGATAAGTAAAGTAACTAAAACACCAATTTAGAGTTAAAACAAAGTGTTAGAAAAAATTACAAAAATTCAAAACCAAAAAGTGGCCCATTCATTACCACTCTCCCCTACTTGGGCAGTCATGCATTCAAAGCTTCCCTCCGTGATATCAAAACTGAATTCATGCTAAAAAAATGTCTTTTGATTAAATTTTCTAGAAGGAAACACCTCCTTTTTTGTGTATATCACTAATTTAAGGCCTTTTCCTATACTTAACTTTTATTTGAGATTACATTTTACTAAAAATTATTCATCATACAATACCTCATTAGATTTGCTGATGCATATGTACTAGCATTCATAAATAAATAATTACAAATGGCGGTGAATGTAAACCGATTTATAAAGAAAAATTTGATATGGGAAACCGTTTTTCACCTTCTCTAAAACCAGGTCCTTTGTAAAATAATCTTCCTTCCTTATCGCCAGGTTCAGCTGAAAAACAAACAATTTCCTTTTCGTTAAATCTCATTTCCGCTGATAGTTAACTAAATTCAAGCAATCTGATGATATAAAAATATAAGTGTTTGATTTTGATTTTGAAAATGCTAAACGCTTCTGTCTGCTACATTGTTTACAGTTTGATTCGCATTTCGATTGCGATGGTGTCTATTGAGCCGACATCAACACAGCTGAACATTGGTCAAAGAAATTGCTGTCAGCCAATCATTGCTTCACATAGCATGTGACTTTTACCCCTGCATTTTTGTCTTTTCTGGTTTTTTCAAAACGGGAAAATAAAAATACACCTCAAACAAAATTAACTATCGAATTCAAAAAAAAAAAGTTTTTTAATGCAGAAGCGCATAATTTAGAAATAACGTTTTAATATTCACAATAATAATCTAATAATCATAATAACAAAATTTTATTGGCATCAAGAAAGAAGTTGCGGCTCTTCTCTTCTGAAATCTTTCCTATTTTGTTTCTGCCTAGTTTCTGCCCATTTAAAAGTGATAGGAAAAGTGAGTAAGTGTGCCTGAAACTTGCTGTATTAGCATTTTTATGTTATGTCGATTAATGATATTCATTTGGTAAAATAAGACAAAAACTTTTTAGTGTGATGTTGCTCATTGATTACAATTTTAACTTTTACTTAATAAAGAAGGAATAAAATAAGAGGCTCTGAAGAGGGTTTAAATTTAGATTTTTTATGGTGCAGTTTTCCGCATAAGCTTGTTATTCGCTCTTTGATAAGTCCCTCAGTTAATCGCAGTCCTCAGAATTATCCTCTCTTTCACTTTTAACAATACCACTTCGTTTAATATCTTTGCTTGTCAATTTTTTACTTTCCTAAACACTTCGTTTAATATCTTTGCCTGTCAATTTTTTACTTTCCTGAAGTCTGGAAAGCAGTTCCCAGTCTATCGAAATTCAATTCTTGAGCTCTTTAACTCATTTTCCTCATACAATTGTTTAATAAATTTTTCCAATACTCTTTGTAATTAATATTTCTGCACTTTCATTTTACATACATGCAAATAATAATATATGTGTTGGGTATTTCTTGATATGTTTAAATCTTGTTTTATGTAGGTGCTGTTTTTATAAAACTGCAGTTTTTTTTTTTTTTTTTTTTTTTTAAGAATTTTTTAAGAAAAAGAATAGAAAAGAAAATTTGATTTTTGCACTGCGCTTTTACAGAATACTTTTCTTGTACGAAATTACAATGAGATAAATGTATGACAGCATTGTGCTCCAAATTCCTTAATCTGCAATGACGATTTTAATAACTCGAAGATGACTGAGAGTTAAATTATTAGAATAAATTGTTCAACCTTAACGACAAAATTATGACTAGTCAATTTTCATGTGTTAAAAAGATTTTTAAACTTATTCTTTGAATGTGAAGTTAACAACATACTTGAGGCATAGTACAGACCCAAAAACGGGAAAAAAATGCCTCTCTTATGTTTGCAAGGTATTTTTTTCTGGCCACCACAGTTTTAGAGCCGAAAAAATTGAGTACATTTCTTCCAGTTTTTTGCAAACTAGGTACTTCTTTAACAATGCAAATTTTTTTGTCAGAGGAGCCCCAAATGTTATCAGCACCTTGACATCACTTACCTTGATCAGGCCTTGAATTTACTCAAAAATTAAAAATAATTTACTACTGATGCTTCACATGGGAATCCCTTATTTTTAAAAAGGGGTTCCTTGACTTAAAATTTTGATTAAGGATTCCCGGACTTAATTTTCACAAGCGCTAATGGTGACAAGACGATGGCTGTAAATAATCACCTACCATAGTTCTGTTTAAAGACTTTATAATTTAGACTCCATATTTACTGTTGGCATTATAAACATGTTCTGACCTCTTCCAGTATCAAGTCCTGCATGGTTTATTTTAGAAATTAGGTGGCAAACAAAGGAGCTAACTGGTAAATAATTGTTCTTGGCACAGGACCGTAGAGCAGCCATGCCAGCTTTGTTCGAAATTAGAAGCTCAGCTTATAATCTGAGTAGCGGTTTATAAGTTTTATCGGGTGGAGAAAGAGCTCGGTAATCAAGCTGATTAGGGGCCCTGCCCTGTTCTCGCATAATTTTTCTGAGGGAAGGTGGCTTGTACAGCTGGGCAAAAAGTAAAGGGACCCCTCAATTTTTCCAAGTTCAAACTCAATGATTAATCTACAAATGATCCTATTGATTGGGTAAGTGTTGCAGGAGAGAAGAATTTTACTTCCTTTCTGTATATGTTATACATGTTTTTTTTATCATGTTATTACTTCACAAAAAAAAAAATAAATAAATAAAGTGGGACTTTCAAATTGGAAGTCTAAGGTCCAGCATATAAAAATTATTTTACTAGCATAATAGAGCCAGGGTTTAAGCTGAACTTAAAAGTTCATTAAAAAACGCTAAAATTAGAGAAAAGGCTTTAGCAAAATGTAAATCTCAAAGGTTAATAAACAGTGAATGTTGACATATCTTTGTCTCTAAGCTACTCTATGTGTTGCATCTCCTGGTGAAAGCTAAATTTAAAATTCAGCCATGACAACTCTTTAAAAAATAAATTCATAGTAGGTAATATATTATTTTTAAATTTGAAATAAAAGCTTATATATTGTAATTTACATTGAAAGAAACCAAGTTTTGTAAAAAATCCCTGATACTGCATTTTTTGGAGGGACATGGTCAGTGGCGTACTCAGGGAATGGGCTGAGAGGGCTGCAGCCCCCTCCGAAATCTTCGAAACAATTTTTTTAAATTTAAGTTTTGATCTTTTTTTCCTTTTCTTTCTTTTTGAAGTCGTAATATACGAAAAGTTTTCAGATCATTAAGTATAAGACGAAATTAAAAGAAAAAAAGAGACATTATTTTTTTTTACGTTTTGACCCCTCTATTTTACTGCATATCACGTTTATGATTATCTAATTCAATATTTTGTTAATTTTTTTTGCAGATGTATGTTTCAGAAACACCGATTAATACTTGTTCATTTATCTAGCTCAGTTAATATAGTTAAACAAATGTAATTGGAACCCAATATTAGAAACAATTGCAAAATTAACAATATTAAAGCATAAATTTTGAAAAATATTGCAAGCATTTGATTCAGGAACTTGAACCTCCATCAATGAAGAAAAACATTTCAAACTTTAATTTTGTCATTTTCTATTTCCATCAAAATGCTTTACTTTTTTTTACAGTAAAGTGTAAAATGATTTTAATTTTTTTTTTTTTTTTTGTCATATTAAATTAGCATTGCAATCACAAATTCGAAACATTTTCTTCATTGAGCTACATTTTATGTGCTGCCCCCCCCCCCCCCATCATGTTAAGAGTCTTATCTCAGCTCCCCATGAAATGATTTGTCTGCTTACGCCTCTGGACATGGTTAAGACAATATAGTTTTGTCTTTAATTGAATTTTGTATATGTTAGCTACGATTTATCATAAGATTTAGATATGGTTGTGCTTGTATGCTCTCTTGTATCCAGAATTGTTTCTTGGTCTTAGTACATTGGAGTGAAAATACATTGCTTCATCTTTGTAATTTAGACAGTATTTTAGCATTTTGCAAAACATGCAATCTTAGTGGAAACCCTGAATAGAGCGTATAAATATGTTTGATTGAATATAGGGCTCCCTCTCTTATAGTCCGAGAGCCAGGTGAAAATTTGGTTAATTATTTCCTCTCGATAGATAATTGGCCATACGCATCAGACAACAGTATCATAAAGCCCTATGACCGTCAGCTGCGGCACAGTGGGGGGGATGAGTAGTTGGAACCTCCCACGCTTGAAGAAAAAAAAAAAAATTCAGTCATTTCCTCTCGCCTAAAAATTTACCAGATGATAGCTTATATGTAACTATTGATAAATATATACATCAGCTGGCTGTATCTCGGTGGAAAAATTGCCAGCTGATACTTTGAAGGTCGTTACGTAGAAGTTAGCTAGAAGCATTTACTGACTACACTGTTCGACAAAAAAAAAAACCTTGAAAATGCTTCTGGTATTTTGAAGGCTGATTCTTATGTAAAATGACCCCCTGAATCCGAATATGACCCCCGTTTTTAAACTTTGAGTCTCTCTTGACCTTCAAAAAAATTTATTGGTGAATATAAGGCTCCTTTCCCCTCCAAAAAAAATATAATAGCCCTGAAAGTAAGGAAAAATGAAAAAAAAAAGGGGGGCGTTTTAAAAAAAAAATGGGACGTGATGGGGGAAAACGGGGGTCATATTCGGATTCAGGGGGTCATTTTACATAAGAATCAGCCTTCAAAATACCAGAAGCATTTTCAAGGTTTTTTTTTTTGTCGAACAGTGTAGTCAGTAAATGCTTCTAGCTAACTTCTACGTAACGACCTTCAAAGTATCAGCTGACAATTTTTCCACCGAGATACAGCCGGCTGACGTATATATTTATCAATAGTTACATATAAGCTATCATCTGGTAAATTTTTAGGCGAGAGGAAATGACTGAATTTTTTTTTTTTCCTTCAAGCGTGGGAGGTTCCAACTGCTTATCCCCCCCACCGAGCCTCAGCTGACATTCACGAGGCTTCATAGTTCGATTTTCTGCTGCGTTTTACTAATTATCACTTGAGAGGAACTTGGTCATATATATCTGTTACTGGCTCTCGGACTATTATGTTAGAAATGAAGCCCAAGTGAACATTTTAATTGTGCTTTTTTCAAAAAAATAAAATTTATAGTCTCGTTATGTACTTGCTGTGGCTGTTTTACATAGTACATGGCTGCCGTGGGCTTATATGACTCACGAATGAAATGTTATGGAATTTCAGCTTTTCTTTAGTTTTACTAATTCCGTGTATATTATTTTTGTTTATTGCACTCACAAGATGATGTTAATTCAAAGTACTTCATTAACTATTTTGTTAATTTCGCCTTTTCATTTTTGCAGAAATCCAAGTATGGAAAAGGATAAGAATAAAGATGATTCTCCAATTTCATCGTTGGTGAAGCTTGATAAAAGCATAAGCTTGCAGTTGAGCCTCTCCGCTTCAAAGGAGTCTCCTCTGGGAAATTATCGGCCGCACATGAAAGCTTTGGAGTATTCTTGTCATGGAGTGTTTTGGATTTGTGGAAGCATAATCTTACTTTGGTTTGCTGAAGATCCTAAAAAGGAAGCTTTTCTCTTTAATTTAATACTAGGTAAAGAATTTTAGATAAATGTGGTGTTTTAAAATCAGTTTTTGCACATTCATCTTAATCTAATTCCTTTAAATTGAGTTTTACTAGAGAAAGTTTATACACTTACATATATTGGATTATATACATTCTCTAATGAATTGAAACCCAAATTGCTTCTGATTTCATGCAATATTCATGTTAGACAAGTCTAAGTTTTTTTATTCATTGCAGTTATTGTGTGTAGTAGTATTCAAACGGTTGAACTGTCTTAGTGTTTTTGTTTTTTGTTGTCATTATTGTTGGAGGCTCTGGTAGTCCTTGTTCAGTCTCTCAAATATATTTTTAAACTAGTGGCTGTCCTCTAAGTATTTGTAAATTGGCTACAAACTTTTAAAAGTAGGAAAGTTATTGATTTTACTATTTAGTCTGTGGGACGAAGGCACAAAAGATGCTTAGAAACATGCAGGGCCGTCGCTAGCTGAAATATCTGGGCCGGTGTTCAGAATTTGGCGGCCTTGGCTCATCATATAGGGGGGTGAGGGAGATAGCTTCCCCCAAGCTTTGAAATCTAATATTTTTACAAAGGTGGAAGGTGAATGCAATTTTTGTTTTTTGATTTTTTCATATAAAATTAGCATTTAGTATACCCCCTCCTCCAACACATGGAGAAATTCAAAATGACAAGCCTGAGTGGCTACTAACAGCTTTTGAGTTTTTGAGCACATGCTTAAAACTCTAAATTAATATGCAGAAACTATTTATATAAACACCATATAAATGTTAAATGTCAAAAAATATTAATAAACAATAAATAATAATAATAAGCATTTATTTGTTAAAGTCTTACCCTTTGAGCAATCTGCTCTGTGGCGGGCATATTTTAAACTATTTATAAGGTACCTTTTTCTTCTTCCCGTGTTTTGCGGTGATTGTCCTTTGAGCATTCAAGCTATTAAGTTTTGTGGGAAACGCAGGTAAAGTTCAACTGCCTAAAAATGTTCTAGACATGCAGATCCAATTAATTACCATTTAAAAAAAATTTCCCTATAAATATGAGTATTTTTCTTTTTTTCTTCCGTTTTTCTTTTTTACTTCCTTTTACGTAGTAAAGGAAGTATTGTGATCGCGAAAAAAAAATCACTCAAATTTGAGTCTAAATTTTGATTTTGCTCACCCCCGAATGAATGTTCAGTAGTCTTTTCGACCTGTCAACACTTGCATATGTACTTACCAACATATAAGCCGCCGAAAAAATCCTTTTCAACCACCCCCAAGTTAATTACGACGAGTTTTCTCGTGACGTCTGTATGTACGTTAGGGTGTATCGATAAAAACTTTTTTTCCAAATTCAATTTACTAAGTTGATAAAAAGTTGCCCCTACCTACCCACATATTTCACAAAAAATTTCAGTCTAATCAGAAATTGTTTAGGTGTTCCGCACAAGGCCTGAAGTTTGAGAATTTCTTCAAAAATATGATTTTTTTTTCTAATTTTTTTAAAAATTAAAAATAAATGTTAAAAATAATTCAAGTTGAAAAATGTACACCGCAAAGTCGGAGGATAAAATTGGGTTTGAAAAAAAGTATATTAAACAACATTTAAATCTTCCACATTTATTCTAAACTGACGTAATTTTCACCAAAACTAGCATTTTACAAGACCCTGCGGCTTGGTTAGAAACTTGTTTATGAATGTGGAATCTAACTGAATTAATACTTGAAACTAGTATTCATCTATGATTTATGTGAAGTAAAAAGTAAAATAATATAAACTATAAACAAAATCTAAGCCCCTCGTCACACAGTGCCCGCGTTCTATCGGGGCCCCCGTGATGGTAAACGAAATAGAGCTTCGCTAGCATAGCTGCTTTAGGATTGCAGAAGAACATATATTTTTGGTTGAGGAAACAGACTCTAAATATTTCGGACATGGTGCTCCAGTAAATGGCCCAGGAAAAGAAATTGTAGCTTCAGTTTCACGATTTATGGAGAAAAAAAAGTTCTATTGATAATGAACATAAAAGCTATCGGTTGTGATGGCACATCCGTTAACACTGGAAAATCAAATGATGTTATTCGACTTCCAGAAAAGTCTTTAGAACCCTCACTACAAGCCGTGGTATGTTTTCTTCATTTAGTGCATTACCCCTTAGAAAGTTAACGGTGGCTCTTGATAGACCGACTACTGGACAAAATTCTTTTAGTTGACCCTATTGGAGCATTCTAACAATACTGCTAAGATTTACCAGTCATGAACTTTAAGAAATTAGAACGCGTTTTACCAGAAGTTGATGTCAAAGAATTGAGTCAAAAACACTTATGGGATGTGTCAAAAGCTGTAATGTCTGGCAAATGTTCTCAAAATTTAGCAGAAAGGAACCCTGCAAGCTTTTCCCATGCAAGATGGCTCACGATGGCAAAGTTTTGAGGCTATACGTCGCAATTAGTGATCCAAGTTCATAGTTAAATAAACTAGCAGAATTTGTAATAAAGGTTTATGCTCTCTGCTTTTACACAATCGAATCTCAGCATAAAATTATTTAGGCATCTAAGCATTTTTTAAGATCATATTGCAGCAGGGATACAAATCTCCAAAATGTTATCCATTCCACATTGTATCGAAGCAATCTTGCATGGGAAAAGCTTACAGGGTTCCTTTCTGCTAAATTTTGAGAACATTTGCCAGACATTACAACTTTTGACACATCCCATAAGTGTTTTTGACTCAATTCTTTGACATCAACTTCTGGTAAAACGCGTTCTATTTTCTTAAAGTTCATGACTGGTAGATCTTAGCAGTATTGTTAGAATTCTCCAATAGGGTCAACTAAAAGAATTTTGTCCAGTAGTCGGTCTATCAAGACCCACCGTTAACTTTCTAAGGGGTAATGCACTAAATGAAGAAAACATACCACGGCTTGTAGTGAGGGTTCTAAAGACTTTTCTGGAAGTTGAATAACATCATTTGATTTTCCAGTGTTAACGGATGTGCCATCACAACCGATAGCTTTTATGTTCATTATCAATAGAACTTTTTTTTCTCCATAAATCGTGAAACTGAAGCTACAATTTCTTTTCCTGGGCCATTTACTGGAGCACCATGTCCGAAATATTTAGAGTCTGTTTCCTCAACCAAAAATATATGTTCTTCTGCAATCCTAAAGCAGCTATGCTAGCGAAGCTCTATTTCGTTTACCATCACGGGGGCCCCGATAGAACGCGGGCACTGTGTGACGAGGGGCTTAGATTTTGTTTATAGTTTATGTTATTTTACTTTTTACTTCACATAAATCATAGATGAATACTAGTTTCAAGTATTAATTCAGTTAGATTCCACATTCATAAACAAGTTTCTAACCAAGCCGCAGGGTCTTGTAAAATGCTAGTTTTGGTGAAAATTACGTCAGTTTAGAATAAATGTGGAAGATTTAAATGTTGTTTAATATACTTTTTTTCAAACCCAATTTTGTCCTCCGACTTTGCGGTGTACATTTTTCAACTTGAATTATTTTTAACATTTATTCTTAATTTTTAAAAAAATTAGAAAAAAAAATCAAATTTTTGAAGAAATTCTCAAACTTCAGGCCTCGTGCGGAACACCTAAACAATTTCTGATTAGACTGACATTTTTTGTGGAATATGTGGGTAGGTAGGGGCAACTTTTTATCAACTTAGTAAATTGAATTTCGAAAAAAAGTTTTTTTCGATACACCCTAATGTTCAGTAGTTTTTTCGACCTGTTAACACGTGCATATGTACCTACCAACATATAAGCAGCCGAAAGGCCTTTCAACCACCCCCGAGTTAATTACGACGAGTTTCTCGTGACGTCTGTATGTACGTATGTGCGTATGTGTGTCGCATAACTAAAAAACTATATGCCGTAGAAACTTCTAGCTTGGTATGTAGGCTCTGAGGATGGTCTAGTTGTGCACTTATCCTTGTGGTTGCATTCGAATGTTCCTGAGGGGGTGTTTTACCCCTTGTTGGGGTAAATCAGTGTTAATTTCAATGCAGGCTCAAGTGATATGAATTGGCGCAACCACTTGGCGATATGTCGCCAAGCTTTTGGTCGCCAAGTGTTTGACGCTAACTTGCGACATATCGCCAAGTTGGCGACAAATTTGGCGAAAAAATTATTTTTTGAATTTGGGTTTAACTTGGCGTTTATGGCGATATTTTGCGAAAAAATTCACTGAATGATATTAAAATCAGCAGTATTTAGAAAATTAACGATTGTAAAAAAATTTTTGCATCGTTTCGTGGCAGATTAGGGGAGTAAATATTTGAATTGCTACCTTGCTCACTCCAAGCACTTTTTTTAACACTTAAGGCAACTACTAAGAAATTTACACGTTAAAGGAAGTAGTGTGGGGTCCATACCAGATTTTTTAATTTGCAAGTTGAAAATCCAGTTTGTTCAACAAAAAAGTAACAAAAAAAAAAATATTGAAAAGAGACAAAATTTTTAATCTACTTCTTAGTTTTTTAAAAATACATTTCACAAATTTTATTGGTAAAAAAATAATAATTTAAAATTGACAGCGCCTGTGCTTCAATGTAGCCCATTTGCTTACTAAACTCTTTAAATTTCTGGCGTCTGTAATATCTTTCTCACATGCCAGCAGTACTAGAGAGTCTAAACGCTGGTCTCCCATTGTACTCCTCGAAACATTTTTGATGAATTTCAGTTTACTGAAGGTTCTTTCATTGGTAGCAATTGTTACCGGAGAAGTATAAATCCAAGCCGACAAGCGCAGTAAGCCAATGGAAGGGCGGACTTGAGCTTCTGTGCTTCAATCATTTACTTCTGATAACGTTTCTACTCCATTTTCATTGCACTTATCAGATAAAATTTCCAATACAGCTTGAAGTCCCAAAGGATCCATGTATAAATTAGAATTGGGGAAAAAATTAATGAATGCCTCTATATTGGTGGAACTCATTTGGACTCTGGAAAGCGGTGGACCTAGGAGGAATAGAGGCTTCATCTCCTCTAAGTTCACATTCATATTGTCTTTCGTCATAGTTAACAAATTGGCTAATAGCATCTTGAACTGCTGTCGAAAACATGGTTTAAAATCGATGCTCCCACCGCATTTGTTTCTTTCCTTTTTCATCCGAAAAAAAACGGACAATGAGCAGTTTTGCTTCGTTTGACTGCGATGTGATTTAGAAAAAAATCTGGAGCATCACAGTAACTTTTAGGGCCCTGCTCCACATCAGCGGAACATCAGCGGAAAACGCGAGCGTAAAGCAGAAACGTAAAATGGATTAAATGGTGTTCCTATGGAAAGTACCCGGATTTTCGGTTTCTGCCTTCGGTTTCGGTCGCGTTTTCCGCTGATGTGGAGCAGGGCCCATACTGTGTGGCCGTGTGCACAATATTCACCAATATATGCGATTTTCATTTTGATGGTCTGAGGAGGTTGAAAGAGCCTCCTCAATGTGTCGCAGAGAGGGCAACCGCATTTAATCCCACCCCCCTTTTTTATTTCAGTATAATAAACTTTTATTATTATTATTATTATTATTATTATTTCTTCAAATTTACTACATAAAAAAATTCGTTCGGTCCCAACACAAAATGAAAAGTGATAAATTTTCTTTTTAATTATCTTCAGTTTAAACATTGCACTATCTTTCAATAATGGTATTTTGTGTGATTTTCTTCAATTTAAATTTATTTAAAATATAAAATTTGGCGGCCCTCTGCATATATTCTTTTTTTTTTAAATATTGTATCGATCTTGTTGAATTATGTATACATAATTTGATTTATGTTTTATTAATTTAACTAATTTTAGTTACAGAGGTTCGCGTATCTTTTAAAGCTTTCGCACACATTTATACTGTACTTTTTTCCCAAACTGGGCAGGGCGACCTATAGTTTCCCGTTTACATGACACCCTGAACGAGAAAATTGCGTATTTTTCGCGACGAATATTGCTGTGAAGGAATCTTAACTATTTTTCGCGGCCCCAATTATTTATTTTTCATAAGTAATAATTGGGGCCGCGGAAAATACAGGACATTTTTAAAAAATCAGGTTCAGTGATATTCTTAATAATGTTTAAATTATTCCATTTCTCTTTTAAATTTCATTTAAAGTCCTGAAATATTTTCCAAAAATTTCATTTTAATAAGAAAAATCGGCGGCCCCTTTCTTCAGAAAAGTGAGGGTGTGTAGCACCCCCCCACACCCCCCCCCCTTGCCGACGGCCCTGGAAACATGGTTTCGTTTGCCAACTTTGGGGACTACAAAATGTGATATTTTTCTGAATCCTTAGAGTCTACAGATGAAAAAAACACAATGTTCCCAAAAAAATATTGTCTCATTAATTTTTTACAGATCATTAAAAATACATGAGAAAATAGGTGAAAATGAAATTCTAGAGGCGGATAATTACGTTAAATATCATAAAAATGTGTCTGTCTCTTTCTATATATTTATATGTATATATAGATGGATAGATAGATACTGTTTGATAATCATTTCGGCGACCTTCCTCGAATTCGCCCATGCGTTACGCGTCAGGTCTCAATTGATTTTATGAAACTATGGGTGATTGTGACAAGAGAGAAAAGGAATAGGAAGGGATTTTTCTTTGTTTTGTTTTGTTTTTCGTTGGATTCGTTTATTTGAGGTGTTGATCGATTCTTGTGAATCCTCTTGATGTTTTTTTTTTCTTTTTTTGATTATCTCTTTCTTATCAGGTCTATGAAAATAAAATGATATTGGACGAAGTAGAATTGCTGCCATCTTGCATTTTCGTAATCAAGCTGCCTGCCTTTAAAAAATAGAACCGTTCAACGGTGCTAGGCGCGGGTTTCGAGATTGTACAGTAGATAGATATTTACAAAAAAAAAAAAAATGTTAACAAAAATAAGTAAGCAATTTTTCAATTTAAATATAAATTTGAAAAAAGAAAATAAATGCCTTTGTGTAAAGAAAAAAAGCATATGAAAAACTATATTAAACGCAAATGAGCAGGAAAACGGCATACACGTGTTTCGGCGTTACAAGGAACACCCTTTTCAATGCTAAAAATGTGAGTTTATGGATGATTCTTCATCAAATTTATCAAATATTAATTCTAACTGAATTATCATGATCAGGAAAATCATTTATGCATTTTTTTGCACCTTCATGTACATTTTTTTGAAGAAGGAATTTTTTGGTATGCATTGAAGATGTGTTTTGCAAATTATCTAGTGCAGTAGAAACAGTGTTTCACTATTTCAATAATGTCAGTATTATAATGTGCACTCAGTGAATTATTTACCTTTTGATTTCCTTTTTTTTTTTGGATTTCTGCAGGTTAAAAATATTTTTTCCTGTACTCCCCCCCCCCTTTTTTTTTTGTTCTTCCAGCAAATTATGCACAAGATAGAAAAAGATGCGCCCTATAACAGGGTTTAACTTTCTGCAGAGCTCATTGGAGCTGCGTTCCTGCACTTCGTTTCAATTGTAGCTGAATTTTTTTCGAAATTCAGGCTTTTTACGTTCAAAAATAGATTCTGAAGACTATAGGGCTCTTGAATTTATTTTGTTAGCCCCACCCTCGATTCTTGTCAATCCTCTCTTTGTTTTTTAATTTCAATTACCTGCTTGCTCTATAACCTGGTCTTTCTTTATGCTATAAAATACTTTCATAGTTTATATATCAGCCACAAAATTACAAACACTTATTCACTGTGAGCATATGCATGTATCACACGCAAATTTAGTATTTCATGTAAATAAGTGGGTAAATACCGAGCGTAGTTGATATGATAAGACCCAATGTGTTATTTTTCCAACCAACAATAAGGTGTATTATAAAATGTTAATTAGAAATAAAACTGCATGCCAAGTTATAAAACAGTTGCAAAATTAACTTTTAAAATATCATCTGTTAAAAAAAATGCAGCAATGATAAGAAACAGAAAGGTTTAACATGAAAATAAGAAAATGAAACTTACTTTTTAATTTTTAGTGTATCGTTTGCTAATGTTTAATTTTATAATATTTGCTTCACATGGCATCAGTTAGAGTTGTTGTTTATGTTCTAAAGATTCTGCACGTCGGTTATTGTAATTTAGTTGTTAATAAATATGTTTTTGTGCAGATGGCGATTGCTCGTAGATTTGTGTTGGTGTGTTTAGCTTTTAATCAAAGGAAAAAAAAAATCTTCAATATATCTTAACAAATTGAACGAAAAGAGAAAGCTCTATAGCTGTTAGATTTGCAGAAACCAACTTTCAGGTGGTTTTATTCCTGATTTATCTGATAAAGGCGTCATAAGAAAGCTCTTGTCTCGTGCCACTCATCCTACTCACGATCCTCCTATTCTAATCATGTGGATACGAAACCAATCTTTCAAGCAATAATAACTTAAAGTTTAAATGCGTCTTTGCAATCGTCTTTAATCTGCGTTAATTTAATCCATCTAGAATTCAACAACAAGAGAGATTTAAACAAGAAAATAGTTAAAAGGACTTAAGCATTTTGGAAAAGCAACATTAGTGCTAGCGTATCCAACGCTGTGGTAAAAAATACGGTTAATTTAGAAAAAAAACTTTTAAAAATGATCAATGCATTGAAAATAAAATAACAGTAACAAATATAAGCAAAACGATCCTACGCTGAGAAAAATTGGGCCAAAATAATAGTAAAATCAACGAATTAAAAAGCAAATCGTCTGCTAGGCGATGTCTTGTTTATCCAATTTGTAGCGCCCTCTATAGTTACTTTCTGTTCCCAGTTAAGAGCACTGGGGTTCTCACACATATGGTTACATTCTTTTTGATTATTTTGTCAATTTCTTTTGCAATATTTTGGGCGTGAATAAATGGAACACACATGTAACAGAGTAAATGAACTTTAATGTAGACTCCCTATAATTTATGCTTTTTGTATATGTGTAGTGCACATTAAGTTTTCATAAAATAAATTAATCGCACCGATAGCTCATTCAAAATGCTTTATTGTACTATGAAATACAAAAATATTTTTTGAAGTTATTGGCTATTTCCATCTTTAAGTTCTTGTGCTCAAATTTTCGATGAACACATATTATAATCTTTTATTTATTGCTGGCTACTGTTAGACTTTACAATATCATTTAGATATACTAGTAAATCATCTTTTTCAGACTCATTAGAGTATTTCTGCTCGAACCTTCTAGTATATTTATTATGATTCTTGCAATATGCATTATCAATGCTACATAAAATTTAAAGCTTTTCTTCCCAGCTAATTTAATAATCAAGCAGTTATTGGGTTCCAGGTTTGAACTGCTTAGAACTATTCTTACTTACTTCTCATTATATCTAATTGTAGATCTGAAACTGAATTAGTGGTGTAGCATCAATGTTCTTACCATCAATGTTTGAAAACCAAGGTTTTGCATCTGATGTTTTTCGATGTTGGTGTCCTTTAATCAACACAAATTCTTCAAAAAAAAAGAATTTATTTCGAATTATGATGAAAGGTTTTGCAGTAATTAGTTTCAGAGAGATCTGTTTCGCAGGCCCGCCATTTAGGGGGGTCAGGGAGGGACAGTGCCCCCCTCCCCCCTTTGCTTTGAGAAATCAATCTATTTACATAAAAGTGGGCATGGCTTTTTGTGTTTTCTGCTGAAATTGCATTGTGTTTGGACCCTTTCCCCCTGGAAAAACTTGAAATAACGGCCCTGCTATTTTATTAGATCGAGTTCAAGAGACTATTTTATTGGATGGAGCTCTAGTCACTACAAATATGTTTTATCTTTGAATATAATTTGGATAAAGTATAATTTTTACAGTTGTTCATGTAATTGCGTTAGATGTAAGTATTCCAGAACAATCATTTATCATGAAAAATGATCAAAAACGCTTTGTGCTAAACTATAATTGAAATTAAAAATCGACGTAAATAAAGCACAAATAAGGTAGAAAGTACAGCAAATAGCTATTTCAAGGCTACAATGGAGCCCCTTCCTCAGTGCAAGAAGCTCAGCAAACAACATGAAAGCTGTAAGAGAACTGAGCGTGAAGCACGTGGGCCCCGGTATTTATAACAAATGGGCCAGTGCGCTTGAACTCACGACAGGAGCGGGAAAACACCGACCAATCAGCAATCAGCGAAACAGCCAGGAGAGCGAAGAAAAGGGGAAGACAGCAAAGGAAAGTAGAGGAAGGAAAAAAGCGCGGGAGAAAACACTAGAAGATGAAATTATAAAAATTGCTTCCAGATGTCAGGGAAAAATGGAACACTGGAAAAATCATTCATATATATATTTGGAAATATACAGGGTGTCCACTCCAATCGTGGACCAATAGCTAATTTCTAAACCGTTAGAGATAAGCATATAGTTTATTTAGGAAAAAATCTCCAAATTACGAAAGGAATTTTGGGTCTATTCAATGTTTTTCAAAAAATCAAATTTTGAAAGAGTTACGAAATTTAAATTTTTATACAGCCCCCCAGTCCTATCAATCATATTTAGTAAAACATTCTTGACACTGTAACGTTTAAAACTAAAAAAAAATCACTCTTCTACCACAAAAATTGACCGAGTTATGACGTTTTGAAAAATCAAGATTTTGCATTATTTCATGTCGTCATCGAGAGATCGCTTAAGGGACCGTATGCGAAATCATTCAAAATCTTGATTTTTCAAAACGTCATAACTCGGTCAATTTTTGTGGTAGAAGAGTGATTTTTTTTTAGTTTTAAACGTTACAGTGTCAAGAATGTTTTACTAAATATGATTGATAGGACTGGGGGGCTGTATAAAAATTTAAATTTCGTAACTCTTTCAAAATTTGATTTTTTGAAAAACATTGAATAGACCCAAAATTCCTTTCGTAATTTGGAGATTTTTTCCTAAATAAACTATATGCTTATCTCTAACGGTTTAGAAATTAGCTATTGGTCCACGATTGGAGTGGACACCCTGTATATATTCATATATATATTTATATTTGGAAAAATTCCCATTCTCTGGTGAATGATTTTTCCAGTGTTCCATTTTTCCCTGACATCTGGAAGCAATTTTTATAATTCCGTCTTCTAGTGTTTTCTCCCGCGCTTTTTTCCTTCCCCTACTTTCCTTTGCTGTCTTCCCCTTTTCTTCGCTCTCCTGGCTTTTTCGCTGATTGCTTATTGGTCGGTGTTTTCCCGCTCCCGTCGTGAGTTCAAGCGCACTGGCCCATTTGTTATAAATACCGGGGCCCACGTGCTTCGCGCTCAGTTCTTTTACCGCTTTCATGTTGTTTGCTGAGCTTCTTGCACTGAGGAAGGGACTCCATTGTAGCCTTGAAATAGCTATTTGCTGTACTTTCGACCTTATTTGTGCTTTATTTACGTCGATTTTTAACTTCAATTAATCATTTATCATGTATTATATTTCCTTTTATTTTTTTCACTTTTTCGTTTCTTTAATTTTTTTGAGTGTGCATGTTATCAACTTTTTTACAAAATTCTCCATTTGATTTACATTTACTGTTAAATAACTTTCTTTTAGTTTTTGTATTATTCGGGGGGGGGGAGTTTAAAAGATGTTAGCAAATTATTCCAATTAATCTGTATTGATGTTGAAATTTTTTTTTAACGTGTTATTTATCCCTTTGCATAACATAATTTGGGCAATTAATAATTGATTGTCATTACTATTATTTGCTTTTCTTTACCAGTTCAAAAATCTTAAATGATTAGTGAATTTAGTTTTAGCATCATATTTTTTCGTTTATTTTTATATGGGAATAATAAATTTAAAAAAATCAATGATTCAGAACATCCTTGTTTTGTTCATGTCATGTTCAGCAACATTTATGTTTTTGGTTAGATTTTTGATCGATAATTTTGAACATCAATGTTTTTCTTGCATTGGTTTATAAATGTTGACCTCTAATGTTTTGGACTGCAATTGCGAAACCTTTCCTGAGGAGAATACTAAATCTCCCTTCTGCTAGCATCAAAGTTAATCTAAAAATACCTTTTTTGAACATATTGAAAATTTATTAGTGAAGAGGTATGAGCAATCACCCTTACCTTGAGAGCAAGGTAGGGGTGATTGCCCCCAACGCCTCTCCCTTGTATCCATCCATGACTTTTCCAAGTAGTAATTTTTTTCCTAGCCAAAGGAGAATCTGCCTCTCCTTCAGTAAGTTCTTCAGTCTTAGTGCTATCTTCACAGTAACATTTTTCTTTATTATTGTTGTAAATAGTCATTTGCCTTTCTCATTACTTCAGCTAATTTCATTTTGAGACTTTTTTTTTAGTTCCATACAATTTCTTTTTCTCATTTTCTGTCCACTCTTTCTTGTATTTTCAATTCTCTTGTCTTGTTTGCTTTTTCATTAGAAGTCTGTACATTTGGATTTGATTGAGAAGTTTATAAATTTTCTTGCAATTGCTTTCTGTGCTTCATTTTGGTAAAAAATTTCTTTTTTTTTTTTTTTTTTTTTCAATAATGTCATTCTCTCTTGTTTTATCATCTTTTTAGCAGCTGTCAGTATTTTATTTTCATTTATATACTTTTTGTTATTGGGCTCTTTCTTTATGCTGCATTTCATCTTAATTTAAGGGTTTTATTTGATTATTTTTCTGGGTTTTCTCGTTCTTTCTCTTGTACTCTTAATTACTTTATTCTTACCTATTATATTAGAGTGGGAAGAAAGATAACCTAAATAGATGCATTAATACAAAAGGGGTTCGCAAAAATAATACTGTAATGGCAGAATTTAACATGTTTGTTTGAAATGAAGTCTCTAGTTCAAATGCCTTTTGTTCACCACTTAATTTTACTGGAAGAACAAAGATCCTATAGTAAATCTGAAAGCATTTTCTCTAAAAGGTATTTTTAGAGATCATTTTCAATTGACCTTATTCAGTGCTACAAATAAATGCACTGATGTGCCAAAAGAAAATATTTTAAATTTTATTAATGCTTTGAATAGAGTTTCCATGGGAAAAAGTATTTTTAACACATCAGAGATAAATACAGAAGCAACTTGAACATTGAATTTAACGTAAGAATGAAACTTAGATATTTGAGCCAAACTTTAAATTTCTATTATCTTGTTGGGGAAGTTTCTGTTCTAATTTCTAGTTTGTATTCTAGTTGGGGAATATTAATCTTTTAATATTTAGTTGGGGAATATTAATCTTTTAATATTCCCCAACTACCTTTTTTTTTTTTTTAAGTTAACCTCAAAGAATTATTGTAGGATTTGTTCTGTTGCATTTGTTTTGCAATAATTTTTTTCTCATTTTGGTTTGTAGTAATGTTTATACTTCTGTATTTTGCATTTCCCCCCCTCAAATTAAAAAAAAAAAAAAATCCTCCCAAATTTTATTGTGTGCCAGGTGGGGGAAGGGATTGTTATTACTTAATACAGAATGGGTTCGCCAACTTTGTTCAGATTTTGAAAAGGGTTTGAAAGGGAAGAAAAATTGGGAACCATTGCTGTTTCCATCTATGCTCTGGCGAAGGATACAAATAGTCATGTTTTGCTTAGCACATTGTTTTGATTTGTGGTCCATGCATTCATGTTGTTTAGAATTTACTTTAAAGGAATAAAAATAATTGAATGTTACATTTTTGCAGACTATATTTTATTGATGTAGCAAACAAAAGGTTTGTGCTATTACTATTTGCTAAAAAAGATTATTAAGAATTTAGAAGAAGAATATTAAGAAAAGAATATTAAGAATTTAGAAATATATCATTATTGAAAGGGTTAGATCATTTTTATGTGTATAATTTGTTCTTTTCCACAAATATATATTCAAAAATAATATTATGAGCTTTTATTTTCCCCTTCATTTCATTTCACTTCTCTCACTATTTGTGATTTTTATTTTACCTGCATTGTTATTTTTTATTTCTTTCAACATTATCTGATGAGCATTATCATGAATTCTTATAAGGCTATGTAGAATATTTTTATAATTTAATTTACCTTTTTACTTTATAACTCATTAAGCTTTTCATGTACTCTTTTTCGCATAGAACATGGTTTCAAATTTGTATTAAGTGTATGGTTAAAATAAGCAACATTTATTTGTCAACTGTTTTCTCCTTAAATTCATTCTTGTAAAAATTTGAATTGTAATAATAGCAATAATAGCAATAATTTAGTAATGTATGTGGTGTGTATGCTGCCATTCTTAAGCACAAAGTCATATCTGCACGTTTTAACAGAACTGAGTTATTTTCACCAGGTGGTTTTTTATAGCTTATTTTACCTAAACACAATGTGTTATGGTCATTTTGGAACATGTAATATTTGAAAAAATATTCTGAAAAAGTATCATATTTAAATTAAATATGTGGATACACTAAACTTTAAGAAGCAATATCTCAGTTTGAGCTCAACTGCAGAAAAAACTTTTGTACTTAGCACTTCTAAGTTAAATGTTTTTACTAATCAACATATACATGTTGTAGGTTTATTTCTGGACATCATCTTTGTAGCTGTGATGAAAGCCTGCATTGGAAGAAAGAGGCCGTCAAACAACGATAAAGAAGACATGTTGATGACCTGGTCAGTTGACAAAATGTCCTGCCCATCAGGTCACACATCCAGAGCAGTCATGTTAACACTGCTTTTCATTTATTCCACACCATCAATGTATCTTTTGCATCCAATTCTGATCATATGGTGCTTTTGTACTTGCGCATCCAGGGTGCTATTGGGCAGGCACTATGTCGGGGACGTCCTGATAGGGATGGTTTTAGGATATGTAGAATATTATATATTGGACTATGTGTGGGCTGGTCCTGAAACGGCAAAGTGGTATTTGGACATTTTTGGAGATTCTGGTAGCATTATTGAGGATTTATAGTTTATAAGCAAATACAGAGATTTTTAGCAGTATTATATTGTTCACTAATTAATAAAATGTATTCCTTTTTTTGAGCAGCTGAACAATCATGTGCTGTGCATATGTTCCTTTTGCTATCTCTTTAAATGCGGCAAGGCGCTATTTTCTAAAATTTATTTGCAAAATACTAAGCTGCTAATATTTTTTATTTCTGTTTCTTGGTTTGGTCTCTGAGTTATACATTTAAAGAAACTAAAGTGCAAACTTTCTGTAAATGTTCCTTTACTGCATTTTTTTTCATGCAGTTCTTATGGAAGAACAGAATGCAGCATCCAACTAACTTCAGGCTGTCTACATTACTAGAGCTGATTTGTTTAAAGGAACATTAAAAAAAAAAAAATACAGAAAATGAAATTCCTAAGAAAGTTTTGTGAAGAAAAATATGCTCTGCATTTTTAATCTTTACTTTTGTGCTCTAAAATTCTGTTAATGCTGTTACTTGTCTCTTTGTAATATTTTTTTTAATAAACTGGCTTTCAGAAACAATGACAAATATTTGTTTTAATAGGGTACCTTTCTGCTTTTTCAAAAGAAGTTATGATTTCTTTTCGTGACCAAGTAATTGTATTAGGGTCTCTAGAGCAAATTGGAAGCAAATTGCAAAACAACTTGCTTAAATTCATTTACTAGTGCTCTGCATAAAATAAAGCTGGGCATCTAAAGTTTGAGACTAAACCAAAAAGCAATGCACTGATGTCTTTGAGGTGCCAAAAATAAATAAATTATAACAATTTATTTACTTTGTTGTTGAAATTGGTATTTTCCTGAAGCAGCCCTTTCTGAAAATAGTGAAATAGAGTTAAAGTTTTATTGATTTATTTGATTGTAAATCAGTTGGCTTTTTTTTTTTTTTTTTTGTTTACATTAAAATTTCTTAACACTAAAAACGATTAATCCATTTCAATATAATGCTGTTTTTATCAGATTTGTGATTTACTCTTTTTGATTTTATAAGATTAGCAGTTCTAAATGCTTCTTAAAAACTTAGATGGTTCCTCTTCTTTTAACTTAACACTTAATTTTTTGTTTTTCTTTTTTTATCCTTCCATTGTTAATTCTATTTCCTAATTACAAAACTTTTCCAATAATATCTTGAATTTTATGATACTTGCTTTGTTGATTTATTTTTGTAATTAAACAACTCTTCCAATGTATGGGAGAAAGCACATTTTTTCTAAATGATATTTTTAAAGACATGTTGATTTTGTTATAATTTGCATGGGCCAGCAGCAAAATTTTATATTATTTGTTGCTTTTTATACTGGTTAATTTTACTTTTTAGGTTTTTTGTAGAATTATTTAATGTAAATTAGTTGTCTTTGTGCATCATAAGAGCTTAACATATTTGTCCCACATTGTCTTAATGTTTTAGATATATCTAGCTTTTGCTACAAAATGTTATAGCTTTTCAGTTTGCCTCAATAGTACAGAGCAATACAAAATTTAAAACATAAAAAAATTGTTTTACGTAAAATAAAAATTTTAACTTGTTTTTAAAAGAGAACTGTAAACGGTTTTAAGCTACATTTAACTTTTTACTTTTAAGAGAAAACTTGGTAAATATTTTAGCTTTAAGCTTAAGTTTAATTTAGCTGTAAAAATTTTTGTCCTGCATTGCCAATGTTCTAGAAGCATCTAGCTCTTGGAACTGATCTAGTAGATCAGTAAATGAACTGTTCAGCACTGTTTTACTTTCAGAAATTCATAATACCAGGAAAAACTTTTGCATTTGTGATACATGACATGAAAATCGCTTTTATCAATATGTGCAATTATTAGAGGAAAATACAAACTAGAGAAAGTATATTCTACTTCAGATTTTTATGAGGGTTTATAATAAAAGTGGTGCACTAACTCAGTAAATGAACACCCCTAATCAGTGAACAAATACAACATTTTCTAGTCATTTCCGTTTTGGAATTGTATGGAAGGAAGTTACTGCTGCCAATTCATCCAAGAAACACTTTTGAAGCTTTGTTTATTGACTGAGAGCCGTTTATTCTGATGTGCCTTTATTCATTGGTTAGAATATTCAATATGAAATAAGTTCCTAAGCCAGAAAATACATATTTTTAAAATGTTTAAATTTCAAAAAATGAATATTAATTGATATTGAAAACTCAGATAACATATGAATATTTATCTCTTGTTATGTTTTGACTCAGTTTCTCATATTTAAAATGCTGTTTAATCCATAAAATGATTAGTTTTTCCAACATGTCAAGACTAGTATTTTTAAAAATCAAACACTCTCAGTTCTATTTTGTCATAGTGATTATTTAAAATTATAGACATTGAAAATTAAACGATTTTTGAATGAAAGTTTTAAAAAGGTTCACTTGTTATGCACAGGTAATTTTCTGTGTAATATTTTTGCTATATTGTATGTATTCAAACTATATCTCTTTGATAAAAAGTAAAATAAATGATTTTTACACTATGATAGTTGCCATATAGCTTGCATTCTATTGCTAGTCTACTCTGTGTACATCTGTACGAAACTTCAGATGCTCGAGAACCACCAAAGGGTAAGAGTCGAACGAAGGTACCAATTAATTAAAAATTCAAAGAATAACTCATTTCAGCTGGTCTCATCTTTGCATGATTTTAATTTAAACAGCAGTGAACAGTTTTTTTAATTAGCTTACGAGATTTTGGCAACGCTTAATCTGCAAAGCTCCGGAAAAAAGCTGCCGAAGGTAGGTTGAGAACAAGCTCCCTAGTATTTAAAATAAATCAATGACAAATTATGTTGTGAAAATATAATTTTTCTTACTATACTATTATTTTTCTTCTTTTACTTATGTCCTCCACTAACACTAGGAGCTGGATCTGCAATTGTTGAATAATAGTGAATCATAGTGGCACAGCTTTTCTTGCAACGATATCTGCAACCTCTCTACTCTGTGTTTTGTACTATATTTCGGGAAACTAATCAGAACATGATAAATTTTGAAAATGAACATTTATTGTCATTGGCACATTCAAGATACTTTCCTGGGAAGTGCTAGTAATTTTCTAGGAACTCCAATACATGAAGTGAGAGGCAAAATCTGAAATTTTAACAGCCTTTGCTTCTCTCCCAGTTTTACGATTTTTTTTTTTTTTTTTTTCTTTCTTAAGTTTTGTTAGTTTTTATTTTAATTTTCGTAGACATTATAAAATTTCAAGAGAAGGTTTCTGCTATTTTCCTCTTCTCCAGTTTCTTTATCTACAAAACCAATTTTAAGTTCGTAAATTCTAAAAAACACACAGGAACAACCTAATTATGCTCCAATTAACTTTAAAAAACATTGAGGATTGAAAGCTGCAAAAATATGCTATTTAATAAAGGAAAAAGAGTTTGGCTCTGTAGCAGTGGATAAGTCTCTAGGGAGTAGATTTTTACAGTAACCATATTTTAAGCAAATTAATTTTTAATCATTATATAGTTTCCAAAATCAATAGCCAAAAAATGCAATTTTAGACCTTCTCTTTTGTCTGATCAAGGAGATCCTTTGCAAATTCCTTTTAGTTTATGGGAAGGGCTTCAAGCCCCTTAGCCTCCTCCCAAGGTGCGCCACTACTGTAACTATTGACCAAATTGTTTATTAGAATCAAAAATATTTTAAATGCTTCATTAAGTGATCATTATAACCCAAAAAAGTCAAGATTTTCCAAAAATCAGACTTGCTTTTATTTCTTCAAAATTTCTGAAGCGCTTATCTACTTCTAACTAATAAGCAAAATCAATATTGCTGAAATTAAAATTTATTATTCAGCCGTTAAACAAGACTAAAAGTTTCACTAAAACGGGGAAAATCGCCAAACAAATTGTCATTGAAAAAATTTACACAGTTATAAAATTGACCAGTTCCACCCCAAGTTGCTAATAGGAGTATTTACAGGTTGAAACAGTCAGTGCCTGAAATTTGATGAATTGTCATTGGAATCTCTGGGAAATATAGATAATGTGGAACCATGCAAAATTGGCATAACAATTTCTCTTTGCTAAAACAACTGTTTCTGGTTTTTCTCTTTTTGCTTTAACTGTATATTCTAGTGGAACTTTTCGTGATAGTTCATTGCTTATATTCTTTATTTGGCGAATAATTTTGTCTTCAGAATTTCTGAAGTTCTCGCTCTTTTTCATTTTTTATGTAATTTATATTATTAAATGGCTTGTTAATAGTTAAACAACTTGATATTTAATTTCCATTTTAGCAATTTTTGGCAATCCCTTTGGCAATTTTTGGCAGGCAGATAATCGATTCTTAAGCCAGTACTTTTCCGTTGACGGTGACACTTTATTTTAACGATTTATTTACTTTCTGCTATGGCGACAATATTAAAACTGCTTCAAGCTATATCTGCAAGTAAAAGGCAACCCTAGAATGAAGAAATCAAAGCTGTTGAACGTCGCCAATGACGAAATTTTTAATTTACAATAGCGCTGAATAAGTTGATATCAACAAAGGTAAAAAATACGCCAAAAATCAATCTTTACCGGAAGAGTAGTGTTTTGATTTGTTAGGCGAAAAATGTTGAAAACGCAATGAGTTCCATGTTAT
>JAXGGA010012583.1:0-38219 GCA_038373865.1 Uloborus plumipes
AATTTTTAATTATGGACTGTCTGTTCACTGAAGTGCGTTCATTCACAGATCGGTGAACCTATTTGAATTTTAACAAGGAATATAAATGTTTTTTTTCTCGTACACATCCAAAAGTTTAATTAAATTATTATATTATTTTATTAAACTTAGTTTAATAAAATTACTAAACTAAAAATAACCATGTACTTAAAGTTTTTTGTCTATAAAAATCTAATACTAAATGTGAAACATATTTACTGCTGAGTCTCAAATCAAAGTAACTGAAATACATACCTTTATTTTTAGCATATTTGTTGCTTTTTTCTTCTGTCTCTCTCTCTCTCTCTCTCTCTCATTTTACGATGCTCATTATGTTAAAAATTTTCACACCCGAATAAGCAACACAAGCGAGAGTATAGAATGAATCGGGTAAGTTGATCAGATGGGCTAAAGTTAAAATCCTTCCGTTTCTTAAAATAGGAGAGAGGAAAGATGATAACTGTCATTGGAGTTGTGCTAAACTAAGAATTTATCTTCTTTCAACTCAAAATTAACGTTATTTTAATGGGCAAATATCTTTTTATCAGAAACACATGATACTTTCTTCCACAAATAATTAGTATAAGAATATACACTGCAAAAATAGATGTTGTTTTTACAGTATAATACTGCTAATTTTATAGTAACAAACTGTAAAAATTGCTAATTTTGCAGTAATAAACTAAAATTGCTGCTTTACATTTTTTTAAATGCTAGTTTTACAGTTGATTACTTTGCATTTTACACTTTTGAGCTGGAACCTCTGCTGCCAATACTATACTGTAAAAACAACAGTTTTTTTTTCTGCAGTGTAGAAAATAATCTGTTATAGTGTACTACAGAGCGTTTTTGAAGTCTTATACTGATAAAGAAAGTTCATAAAAAAAAACTAATTTAGATTTTTGTTAAGTTCTTTGCTTTTATTTTGATCTTTATCTGTTTCAGTTATTTTTCCAATCCGTGCAATATTAGCTGAAGACATGTTGGTGGCTACGACATCGAAAATCGAAAATGGCGTCAAATTAAGAAAAAAACTCCTAAGGGCACCGCGAGGTTGGAAAGTTTTGTATTTACATATAAGTGTGTGGGCATGGTTTTTGCTGTTTTTTTTGGTAGTTTTACATGAAATATGTACCCTTTGCCCCCCCCCTCCCCAACCTGCGGAAAAATTCGAAATGACGGGCCTGTTCATAACTAGTAAAGATGCACATGTAAAAGTGTGTTGACGTTGTGAGATTTATCTATTTATTGATTTTTTATTTTGAGACAAGGAAGAATCTTTGAGATAAGGATATAAAAAGATTTAGCAGCGCAAATATTTTATGAAAACCGTGCGTGTCAAAAGTAAATCAATAAGTAAAACAAATTAAATAAAAATAATAATAATGAAAGATTAACTAAATATTAACTTACTTTTCTCGGGGGGGGGGGGATTGCTGACTCAGAGTCGGTAATCATATCAATATTAAATGAGTTCGGCAGTATCAGACATGCCATACGTTAACCGAATACCACCGAATATCGAAAGTGAAAGCAGATTAGAATAGTTAATAGAAACAGTTTACGAAGTGAATGATGGTCGCGAACAGTCAGATGTAGGTAGTTATTTACTGCGAAAAATTGATCGGATGATGCAAATATCATCGCATTTGATTACATATCGCTTCAACTAACGGAGGGAAATTTTGCTTGTAAATGGTATTTGTTTGGAAATCCACAGTTCCAAAACTCCTGCTGCAAACGTGAAGAAAGTTGTATTTCTGAAGGGAAAATTTAGGAATTTGGTTGAATAATATTGTAATAACTGCGATAAAGCTTTAATAAAGCAAAGTCTTGTTGTAAAAATTTTTAAATTAATACACTGCAAATAATGAACTGTTGTTTTTACAGTATAATACTGGCAGCCGAGGTTCCAATTTAAAACTGTAAAATGCACAGTAATAAACTGTAAAACTAGCAATTTTACAGTATCTTACTAGAAATTTTACAGCTTATTGCCGTAAAATGTAGCTGTATTATACTGTAAAACTATGATACTGGCAGCAGATGTTCCAGTTTAAAGCTGTAAAATACACTGTAACAAACTCTAAAATTAGCAATTTTACAGTTTATTACTGTAAAGCTAGCAATTTTATAGTTTAGTACTGTAAAATTAGCAATTTTGCAGTTTATCACTGTAAATATAGCAATTTTTAGTTTTTTAGTAGTATAAAATTAGCTGCATTATAATGTAAAAACAACATTCATTTTTTACAGTGTAGAAAAGTTCTTCTGAAGTAATCTTAAAACTTAAAAATTGCGTTAAGAGTAAAAAACAAGCAATTGCTTCTAACTGTTAAATAAATTTGCTTCAATGTTTGAGAATAAAACAACTTTTATATCCCAGCAAGAAAAAACAAACTGCTGAAAAGCTGGAGAAAATTAAAGCATATACTTGGAACATGCTTCAGAAAACCTGCAAAATATTTAGAGGGGGGGGGGGACTTTAAGAATTTTTTTGTCTATTTTCCACAGATCAGACTAAATACAAAAATGTAGATTTTTCTGTTTGCAGAAATTCTTCAAAAAACTTTAAAATAAATAAATAAAATAAATAAAATAAATAAATAAAATAAATAAATAAAATAAAATAAATAAAATAAATAAAATAAATAAAATAAATTAAATAAATTAAATAAAATAAATAAAATAAATAAATAAATAAATAAATAAATATATATATATATATTGTATAAATATACGTTATATCTTTTTAAGCTGTAAAATAAGCTTTAACCTTTTTCTCAGTGTCAATGATATCCCTTTTAGGGGTAATGATATAGCTCTTTAAGGCACCAAGCAGTCGCAATGCATGCATTTTTTCTAGCCGCCAAAGTCCTTTTTTATTTCCATTTTAGCTTGAGAATTTAAAACATAATTCTCAAAAAATGAGCTTTTTAATTGCAGAAAATGAACTAAATATCAGAAATACTACAAAAGTATCAAACAATTTTTTTTTTACTTACAAATTTTTTCTTAAAAATACATAACTCTTTAATACTGTGCATAAGTTTTCAGAAAAGTTCTGTGGGGGGGGGGGGGGGGGGGGCTCCAGCCCCAGGCCTAGTTGGCCTGTACCATAATCAGGCCTTGGGCGTAGTCAGGAAATTTTTCAGAGAGGAATATGGTTAAATTTTGGAGGGGGATGCAATGAAATGGTCATTTTACTGTCAAGAAAGAAATAATTCTGAGCTTCGGACAAGAGGACCCATATCCCCCCCCCCCCCCCCCAAGATGCTGGTAGACACTAAACATTTCTTTAATTCATCATTTTAAAATGAAATCGTTTGAAAATAAAAATGGGTTCACCGCCTTTTTAATTATTTTTGAATACAAAAGCAGAGAGATGCTGATCCAATCTCATCCTTCGCAAAAGAAGCAAGAGATTCCATTATAAATTTATTCACCACAGAGCAAAGCAGCCCTGCTCGGTTTTGTCTGACCTTGATGAATACGCTGCAATTTATTTTCTTCCATTCCTTGAGCGTAAACGCTACGGTCGGGGTTGCGATTGTGACAACATGATGGAGCATTTCATTTACCACAAACGCATTAAGCTCCTTCCGAGATTTACCCCGGAACATCATATCGATCACGTGGTTCAAAGATCGTAAAAAAAAATAATAAAATAAGGTTTCCCCTTCCTTTTGAAATTTTACTAAGCGTAGGTTGTTTGCAATTTTTAAAAGCAGCATTATTTTGCCAAGTAAATAGTATTATTTTTATTGATTTGTTTATGTTTGTGAGACAGAACAAATGCTATTTATTCACTGTCATGATCGGAAACATTGACACTTTTGAGTTTTTTGCATGTTTTAGTTCTGTGTAGCGGATCTTTTAAAATATTCTTATGAGGGTAAAATCTTAACGACTTTTCGTTTCATCTGGGCGCTTGCAATCGTATCGCTGTTGCGAAGAGAATATTCGAAAAGAGAAATCCTTTTTTATAAAATACTAGCAAAAATACCCGGCGCTGCCTGGGTCAGTAATAATTTTGAGAAACAATTTGTACTTACCTTTGGGTATTTTTCCGGAACTGAAAGAACTCAAAACACACCGCTTTGACGATTTTTAAAATGTCGCCAAATATGCGGTAACTGTTTTGTTGTACCTAGGATAATTTTGCTCCCCTCCCTACTTTATGAAAATACAGTATTATTATGTCACTAATTTTTGTCACAGAGAAATAGTCATCAAATGCTGAGATACTATTGCTGACCATAAAATGATGCTAAAAGTTTTTGTCCTAAATGATTTCGAAATTAATGGAAACAGTTGACAATTAGTTATGCAAAAACGCAAATTAATGGTAATTTTAGTCTTGTTTAAGGGCTTTGTTAATTTAGTATGGGGATTACTTTACGTTTTGACATAATTTTAAAAAGGTCAAACATACGGAATCGGCCAACAAAAGAAAAAAAAACTGAACTTTTAAAATGTGGGAGTATTCTATCGATGATTAAGATTTTGCCGCAGTCGATAAATATCAGACAATAATCGTTTTATTTTGGTTACGCCGTGTAAGAAGTAAAGTACTATTATGTAGTGTTTGTCACAAAAACTGATGTCAGTTGAAAAAATCGCCGAGAATCTCAGTTATTAAAATCTTCTTGCAACAAATTTGGCAAAATTCCAGTTCAATTGGATACGAAGTAACTGCTCAATTGTAAGTACCCCGAAAAAGTGCCCAATCAGTGTAAACAAATTTAAGAAATGCTGTTTTGTATTTAAAGCTCCATCAATAATGAACCTGTGGGTTGGTCGTAAGGATGTAGTTGAATATGTACTTTACAATAATAACCAGACGCCTTTTATCAGAGTAGTAAGAACGACTAAATTTATTTACAAGATTCGTATCTATCAGTATATTTGTACAGAAAATAAACAACGTTACAATGCACAAATGAGCAGGGATACTGCAGACACGTGTTTCGGCGTTACAAGGAACGCCTTTATCAATGCAAAAAAGTTGTGAGCTTATGGATGCACAGACATCCGACAAAAGCAACGGAAACAGAAGCGAACAGCTTAAAAAGCAAACATAGTGGATTACATGAACACCAATAAAAATTCGAAGCCAAAAAAGATCCAATGGGAAAATAAAGAATGAACCGAAGCTTTCTACCAGGTACGAAATGGAAAGAAAGAATTCGATTGGCGACACGATAAGCCAAAAGGCTAACATAATAAAAAAACACCAGGTTAAACTGTAAACCGCAAGAACAAAAAAGGAGCAGAATGAAAGAAAGCGAATCGGTAAAAAAAAAAAAAAAAAAAAATAAAGACAAGTAGAAAATGGAAAATGCCAGCAAAATCAGAGGAATAAATTAGAAAGGGAAAAGGCAAAATTATACAAAAGGACGCCAAACAGCAGAAAAATAAGGAATAGCATTGAGATCGTTAACTAAGTCAGAACTGTTTTTCAAAATATGGAAGGATTCCCAGAAATCAAGATCTGATGGGCTGGGGCATTTTTGGACAATTTGAAAAGAATTAAAATCGAAAGAATGATTCTTTTCCCAACAATGTTGCGCAATACTAGACTTATTCAATTGTTGCTTTTTCACATAATTCTGATGTTCCTTTAAGCGGAATTTCAAAGCACGTCGCGTTTGTCCGATATAAGAGAGATTGCAATTGCAATTAATTTTATAAATACCACAACTGTTAAGAGGATGAATGGGATCTTTAAGGGAAGAGAAACATAGTTTATTCGTAGGGGAGAATACCACCTGGAAATTGAAACGTTTGAGAATCTTAGCAACCTGATAACTCACAGAGGGAAAGAATGGCAAAACAACCAAATTCTTTCTAATGAAAGTTCTCTTAACAACAGTTGTTTCGGATTTGTTAGAAAGTTTTTTAAAAATGGAATCAATCAAAGTATGAGGATAGTTTCTATCAAGAGCCACAGCTTTAAGATAGTTGAGTTCTGCTTTAAGAAGTTCCGGTGAAGAACAAAGATTAATAGCACGCTGAACAAAAGAATTAAATGCAGCATATTTTTGACTAGGAGGGTGAGATGAAAGTCGATGAGGAGGTAACGAGACAGCAAAAGGTTTGCGATAAACGGTAGTTTCAAAGCCGAATTCTGTACGAGAAACTAAAACATCAAGAAAGGGAATGCAATTATCCTGTTCTTTCTCACAAGAGAATTGAATATGAGGATCTATAGCATTTAAAACGGATAAAACATCGTCATTATGGAACTGGTTATGGTTCATTAGAACAAAACAATCGTCAACATATCTAACGTAAAATTGAAACTGTAATTTTTGGAACAACTCAACCTCAAATTTTAATTCTTTTCAAATTGTCCAAAAATGCCCCAGCCCATCAGATCTTGATTTCTGGGAATCCTTCCATATTTTGAAAAACAGTTCTGACTTAGTTAACGATCTCAATGCTATTCCTTATTTTTCTGCTGTTTGGCGTCCTTTTGTATAATTTTGCCTTTTCCCTTTCTAATTTATTCCTCTGATTTTGCTAGCATTTTCCATTTTCTACTTGTCTTTTTTTTTTTTTTTTTTACCGATTCGCTTTCTTTTATTCTGCTCCTTTTTTGTTCTTGCGGTTTACAGTTTAACCTGGTGTTTTTTTATTATGTTAGCCTTTTGGCTTATCGTGTCGCCAATCGAATTCTTTCTTTCCATTTCGTACCTGGTAGAAAGCTTCGGTTCATTCTTTATTTTCCCATTGGATCTTTTTTGGCTTCGAATTTTTTATTGGTGTTCATGTAATCCGCTATGTTTGCTTTTTAAGCTGTTCGCTTCTGTTTCCGTTGCTTTTGTCGGATGTCTGTGCATCCATAAGCTCACAACTTTTTTGCATTGATAAAGGCGTTCCTTGTAACGCCGAAACACGTGTCTGCAGTATCCCTGCTCATTTGTGCATTGTAACGTTGTTTATTTTCTGTACATCTTTAGCACAAAGGTATTTGTAACTTTATCAGTATATTGTTGCTACTCGATAGAAACAAAAGTTACTATACAAAAACTATCGCCGGTAAAGGCTTAACTAAAGTGGGACGCCACATCATTCCCCCGCCTAGTGAGGTACCGAACGATAATGAAAGTTCTCAAAGAAAACGAGCCGGGCGTCGAATGATACGCCCGGACCTAGTTTGTAGTGGCAGCTGGTCCTCTGCGAATGTAACCTTCTGCGGAACCCTTGGAGCATGTGATTTCGATTTCTTAAGAATTGGCTGTTTCTCGGACTTGGCAGTGAAAGTTTGTGGTTGCTGTCCTTGTTGGATTGGGCTGGGTGTGAAATCATTTTTAATAGAAGAGTTATCCAAAAAACAGGGTTTAACTCTATCTATTGAAATATTGACCGTTTTATCCTTTATTTTGACTTTGAAAATTTTATCGGTTCTGCTTAGAACTTCATATGGGCCTTGGTATGGAGGCTGAAGGCTGCGGCGAACACTATCAGTTCTTACAAAGACGTGTGAGCAGCTTTTTAAGTCTGAAAAAACGAATGGTTTTTGTTTCGAATGATTTGTGAAAGACACAGGTCTAAGGTCTTGCATCTTACTTTTCAGAGTTTTTACGAATTCAGATTGTGGTTCACTTTCTGTATTTTCCAAGAAATCATAAGGCAAACGGATATTTTCTCCGTAAAGAAATTCGGCTGGCGTAGAGCTCAATGTTGTGTGCCAAGTTGTGCGTAATCCAAGCAGAATGATCGGAAGTGATTTAGTCCAGCTTTGATTTTCATGGCACATAATGGCAGCTTTTAACGTACGGTGCCAGCGTTCCACTGCCCCGTTAGCTTGAGGATGATAAGCTACTGTGCGTTGCCTTTTATACCCTATGAGCTTTGATAATTCGTAAAATAAATTTGATTCGAATTGACGTCCTTGATCGGTTATGATAATAGTAGGAGATCCAAAACGAGCTATCCATGTTTTTACTAACGCATCTGCAACTGTTTCAGCTTCTATATCCGGTATGGGCGTTGCTTCTGGCCAACGCGAATAACGGTCGATGATAGTAAGGCAATATCGATATCCTTCTGATGTTGGCAATGGTCCTATAATGTCAAGGTTTATTTCACTGAAACGTTGATTTACTGTATGATATTGTTGATACGGACTGCGTACATGTCTGGAAATCTTTGACTTTTGGCATTTTATGCAACATTTAGCCCAATTTCTAGAGTCTTTCCTGATAGATGGCCAAATAAACTTTGAAGAGATTAGTTTTACTGTAGATTTAATACCTGGGTGTGCCAGATCATGAACATGATGAAATACTTGTTTTCTAAAATCAGGTGGTATGTATGGTCGTTTTGTCTCATGGGACACATCGCAGTATAAAAAGCGATCGGATCCAACAATAGGTAATTTTACTAACTGTAAAGAGGACTCTGGAGATAAGAGCATATCTTTCAGTTCGGTATCAAATTCTTGAGCTTGGGCTATTTCTTCGTAGTTAATTTGTGAACCTATTTGTAATTCCTCTACTCTTGATAGTGTATCTGCTACGCAATTATCCTTTCCTGAAATGTGTTGGATGTCCACTGTGAATTGTGCAATGAATTCTAGATGCCTTTGCTGACGTGGAGAAGCTTTTTCCAGCTTTTGACAAAAAGCGAATGTAAGTGGCTTATGGTCCGTGAATAATGTGAATTCTCGGCCCTCCAGCAAGTATCGGAAATGCTTGATGGACGAATAAGCACTTAAGAGTTCTCTGTCGTAGGTGGAGTAATTTTGCTGTGTTGATGTTAAACGTGCCGAGAAAAATCCAATTGGCTGCCAGTGTCTGTTACTGAACTGTTGCAGGACTCCTCCTATTGCTTTATCAGAAGCATCCACCATTAGAGCGAGTTTTGCTATCTGTGATGGATGAACAAGCGTTGCTGCTGTACGAAGCTGCTCTTTACATGTTTCAAATGCATGTGAAGCTTCATTTGTCCACTCTATTTTTCGGTTGTCATTTTTCTTACTGTTGACTAAAAAGTTGTTAAGAATTGATTGGTTATGAGCAGCATGGGGAATAAAACGTCTATAGAAATTGATCATACCTATAAATCTTCGTAGTTGTTTCACCGTTGTCGGTCGTTCCATGTCTGTGATAGCCTTAACTCTGTCATCAGTTGGTTTGACGCCTTTGGCTGAGACGATGTGACCCAAATACTTAACCTCTGGTTGGGCGAAAACGCATTTACTGAGTTTAAGTGTTAGTCCATATTCGTGTAATCTTTGGAAAACCATCTCAAGATGTTGGAAGTGTTCCTTGCGATTGTGCGAAGCAATGAGAATGTCATCAATGTAAGGGAAACAAAAATCAAAACCACGAAGCACAGAGTGAACGAATCTTTGAAACGTCTGTGCAGCATTTCTAAGTCCAAACGTCATAAATGGGAATTCATATAATCCAAATGGTGTACAGATTGCAGTTTTTTGAATATCCGACTCTTCCATGGGTAACTGATGGTATGCCCGGTGAAGGTCTAAGGTAGAAAACACAGTACGTCCTTCCAGCTGATGAGTGAAATCATGCAGATGAGGTAAGGGGTACCGATCGGCTTGTGTAGCGGCATTTAGGGCTCTGTAATCACCACATGGTCTCCATGAACCGTCTTTCTTCTTTACTAGATGTAAGGGGCTGGACCATGAGCTATTCGAGGGGCGACAAATGCCTCGCTCAAGCATGTACTCAAATTCAGCCTTTGCAATCTTCAATTTATCGGGAGGTAATCTACGAACCTTGGAAACAACTGGTGGGCCTCTTGTGACTATTGAGTGAGTAACGTTATGTTTTATTTGAGCTTTATTTAGACTAAAATTTTCCGACGTTATACTTTTGAATTTTTCTAAAAGAATAAGAATGTCAGCATCCAGATTATCGGAATCAAGTGGAGTCAATGATGATGACGGTCCTTTTATAATTTTAGCTGGTGCATGAAGTGAAGTTAAGGGATCGATTAAACGCTTTTGCCTAACATCCACGAGAAGACCAAAATTCCGCAGGAAGTCTGCTCCTATAATGGGTCTTGTAACATCAGCTACAATGAACTGCCAGTCAAATTTTCTCCTTAAGCCGAGATCTAATCTAAGTAATTTAGTTCCATAAGTGTTAATTGGCGTTGAGTTGGCGGCAAATAATTTAAATTCAGAAGGAGTTCGCTTTCTTGATTTGGATGGAATAACGGACACATCGGCACCTGTGTCAATTAAATATTTTTCATGAGTAGATTTGTCATATAGAAAGAGGCGGCAATTAACCCGACCGTATTCCTTGGCCTCTTCAAGGGATCGGTCATCTAGTTTTCCGATTCTTCTTGGCTTCCAAATTGGCAAGGTTTCACACATTTTGTTGACTTATTTCCGAATTTGTAGTGGTACCAGCAATATTTGTGCTCTGCAGAACGCGATCTGGATCTATTATTCCTCCCTCGGAAATTTCCAGACCTGCTACGGGGTCGGTGGCGGAATGAGAGGTTGTCAATTTTTTCTGCCAGTGATGCAATATTAGCCTCCAACGCATCTATTCTTTTGCTTGTAACACCTTCCATGGAGGACGAACAAGTAGGGACAGTGCCACTTTTCGTGACTGAAAATGCTTCTGAAGCATTATAAACACTTAAGATTTTGTCGGCCATTTGTGCAATGTTGTCAAGAGAGTCATTACTTATTGACAAAATAGCTTGAGCGTGTTGCGGTAGGCGCTGAAGCCATAGTGATTTAATTACTTCTTCCGATATGGAGCTTCCAGCTAAACCTTTCATGTGACGCAACAAGTCCGAAGGACGTTTGTCCCCAAGGTCAATGTCAGTTAACAGTTTTTTAATTCGTGATTCTTCTGTGTCTGTCAATCTAGCCAATAACGCATTCTTGAGAACATCATATTTATTCGCGTTAGGTGGCTCAGATAATATATCGATGACAAAGTCTAACACATTTTCATCCAATGCTGCGACAACAGTATTATACTTCGTTAAATCGCTCGAAATGCCATTGTTCGAAAATTGGGCCTCTAACTGGATAAACCACAACTTGGGTTTGTTTTTCCAGAACGCTGGTGGTTTCACAGCTACTCTACTTATTTCCTGTTCAATATCAACATTTCTATCTTGTTTATTCATTAACTCCTTACTTTGTTCCAAATTTAATTTCTCCTCTGTCATGTTGACGAAAAAAAAATGGCGCAGTAATGAAAATGACGGTGTAGTAATGAAAATGGCGAAAATATTTTTACACTTTTAGCATAAATGAAACTATTACTTTAATCACTCATTGCAGTTCTGATCACGTCCTTGAGTCACCAGATGTGGGTTGGTCGTAAGGATGTAGTTGAATATGTACTTTACAATAATAACCAGACGCCTTTTATCAGAGTAGTAAGAACGACTAAATTTATTTACAAGATTCGTATCTATCAGTATATTGTTGCTACTCGATAGAAACAAAAGTTACTATACAAAAACTATCGCCGGTAAAGGCTTAACTAAAGTGGGACGCCACAAACCTAATCCATTTATTAGTTGCCAATCTCTTCAAGCAATTACGCTACCGATATTCTAAAACACATATTTACAAAACTTGCGAAAACTTACTTACAACCAAGATTACAAAATGTTTTAAAATACAAATCATGGCAAAAGCTCGTTAGAGAGCGGGCGCGCAAGCGTTTCCAATGTCTATGTAAAAGCCCGGATATTTAAAATGAAGTTGAAAAAAAATTACTTTTTGATTTGACTTGAGAAAAGCCTTGAACATTTAATGCGAAAAGTGGAAATGATACATGCAATTCTAGCTATCGACAGGGAGTTGAGATGATGCACTAAATACTGAATTAGTTTGTCGGAAGCCTTCGCGGATTTGTGCGAAAAATGTACCTTAAATTGGAATGAAAAAGCGCTACCAATCTAACTTTTTCGAATATCGTTATAAATTATAGCCTATGTGTTATTCTGATGTATAAGCTATATTATGGTAAAAGTTTCATTAAAATCCATTCAGTAGTTCATGCGTGAAAGAGGAACAAACATACATCCATCCATACATTCATACATACATCCATACAAACTTTCGCATCTTACTACTATTATATATGCGAAAGTTTGTATGGATGGATGTATGGATGGATGTTTGTTCCTCTTTCACGCAAAAACTACTGAATGGATTTTAATGAAACTTTTACCATAATGTAGCTTATACATCAGAATAACACATAGGCTATAATTTATAACGATATTTGAAAAAGTTCGATTGGTAGCGCCTTTTTCATTCCAATTTGAGGTACATATTTCGCATAAATCCGCGAAGGCTTCCAATAAACTAATTCAGTATTTGTTCGTTTTGTAGTTTTTACACTTGCCCTAACTTTAATAAGCATGAAGACATTTTTCGCTCGGAGTGGTTTTTCTTTTTTTATTGCTAGAACTTTCTGAATGGATTATGGAAGTTATGAATGAACAAAATACTCCAGATTTTGCTAGAATATTGTCGTAATTTCGTTCTCGAGTATAAATAGCTGGCCTTGAACACAGTCAGTTAGTTTTTCTCAGATGGGATTTCTGAGAGGCTCGGTTTTATTCGCTTTGGGCGGATGTTTGTTTTGCTTTTGTAATTTCTTAATTACTGTTCACGTTAGATACGTGGTGCTGAGTTACTGTTGAGAGTACAGTGTACTGTTTGCTACCTAATTGCTGGATGTTTAGCAATTGTTTCCTGCTCCTGTTGTAAATAAGTGTACATACTTGTAAATAAATTTATAGTTACTTCATCAGATTGGAATGCTCATTTAAGAAAGTTGAAGGTGCTACGGACTCGTTACAATATTAAAGTTTTTGCATTCAGTTTTTGCTCTGTTTGAGTATTTAAGCGTCAAAATATCAATGATAATAATTATAAAATAATAATTCGTACGAATACTGTTCTCAAACAAGGATAAAGTTCTGCTAACATTCATATATTTGATTATTTTTATCTAAGTATTCATAGTTTACAATAAGCATAAATAAGTTCAATACAAATGTTACTGAATTTGGGGGAAAAAAAAACAGGTTATACTCCCACAAATGCTACATCAAAGCTCGACAGACGCTAAATAACTTGTGAGAGTATACTTGCAAGGGAGCAGCATCAATCTGTTACGATTGGCAACATACTGATTATAACACGTTTTGAAAAAAGAGCACTGCATAAACGTGCCCCGTGCGTAAACATGCTTTGATCTACCTTAAGTGAATAAAATTGAAAAATAATACTAAGATATTTTCAAATACTAATCTCTGCTTGGACTACAAAATCAAACTTTTTGAAAGCGCTTTAAAAAAATATATTTGATTCTATTTTTGTGTATGAAACATTTATTTAAGATTACGATGAGAGAATTTTTGAGAGTAAAACTTTTTTGGATCTTGAAGTAAACTCTTGTTTCTAAAATTTCATCTGCTTCTCTGCGTGCTGTGAAATATCAATGTTCTGAACTCTCTGTTGGCATCCACTAAACGTTGAACACCATAGAAAAGCGTATTTGGGATTGCTGATTATGTTTACTACTTTCAATAGCCCTTTCTGAATGATTCAATCAATTCTATTTTTCAACCTAAAGTATCAATCACAGTTTACCCAAAGGCGGAATTAACTTGTGAACGGGTCTAGGGAGGAGGTGCCTGTTCACATTTAGGGGGGAGAGATGTCAGGGGTTTTTGGACCGCATGTGTTTGTGGTTTTTGTTGTTTTTTTGTACATATTATGCGTTAGGCATATACCCTCTCCGCTGGAAAACTTCAGAAAGAAGGGCCTGCATGTCACAAATAGCAAGCCTCTCCGCCCCCCACCCCCGAAAGGGATCCAAAAGGGGAGAAGAAAAATATTTTGCGTAGTTCTTTTTATCTCTACACTGTAAAAAATGACTGTTGTTTTTACAATATAACACTGGCAGCCAAGGTTCTAGTTTTAAGTTGCAAAATACACAGCAATAAGCTGTAAATTTCTTTATTGCCTTAAAACTTAGCTCTATTATACTGTAAAAACAACAGTATAATACTAGCAGTAGAGGTTGCAGTTTAAAGCTGTAAAAAAGCGTGGTAATAAACTGTTAAGTTAGGAATTTTACTGTTTATTACGGTAAAATTAGCAATTTTTACAGTTTATTACTATAAAATTAGCTGTGTTATATTGTAAAAACAACATTTGTCTTTTACAGTGTAAGCGTCCTGAAAAAGTGCATTGAGATGAGCTCTAAAAATCTATCACTGCATTAACCTGAAACATTATATTCATCGAGTAACTGCCACCATTAACTTAATTTTTTTTTAGTAGTTAATTATTTTTTGAAATTTTTCCTCTGCTTGTTAAAAAGCACTGTTTGAAATGATTAAAAAGTGTAAAAAATTTCTCTAAACTAGGTCCGATAAGAAACGAGGAAAATCTAGGGCACTTTTGTTTATAAAATATGAAACGGAGAATATTAGTTTAGTGAAGAAGTGACCTCAGTCTAATAAATCACAGAAAAAAGAAGTTTTCTAAAACTTATTTTTCCCCAGAAATAGTGATGAAATATGATAAGCATTTATTTATGTCAAAATTTTTCCTTTCTATAGTGTAACAAATAAGTTCGTTTCGTTTTTTGACACCATTTTTACTCTTTTCAGTTCCTTTATTTGCTCCAGAGATAAAATTAATGTCTTGTTAGTTTTTGATAAATTTATTTCTCAATGTACTGTTAACACAAAAGGTTTTGGAAGAAGTGCCTTACTTTTTTAAGCCAAAGTGAAAAACGGGGGAAGGGAGTTTATAGTTCAGAGTCATTTTAATTTCTTTTCATTTTTCTTTTTTTTGCGAACACATTCAAAAAGACAATACTCAGAGTGGAATGGTTATTATTGATTTATAATTAAGTGACTTACTTTGCCATATGCCAAGATGGATGCTTTAACATTATTTACTGCATTGCAAAATATGAACTGCTGTTTTAACAGTACAGAACTGGCAGCTGAGATTCCAATTTAAAACTGTAAAATACACAGTAATAAACTTTAAAACTAGCAATTCTAGTTTCTTACTGTAAAGTTAGAAATCTTACAGTTTATTGCCGTGAAATTTAGCTGTATTATACTGTAAAAACAACAGTATAATATTGGCAGCAGAGGTTCCAGTTCAAAACTGTAAAACGCGCGGTAAAGAAACTAAAATTAGCAATTTTAGTTTGATACTGTAAAAGTGGAAATTTTACTGTTCATTATTATAAAATTAGCGATTTTAACAGTTCATTACTATAGAATAAGCTGTATCATACTGTAAAAACAACATTCATTTTTTAACAGTGTACTATACTTACCTATTAGTTCTAATATCACTAAAGAACGTGAAAGCTGTCTTTTAGCAGAATATATGTTTTGTACAGTTTTGTTGAATATAACGAATCCGTAATTATTTTTATATACCATGCACCATTCAACAAAAATGTATAATTTACCCGCCTCCATTTTTTGATAAATTTCTAGTCTCCCCAAACAAAGGTTTCCATAAAAACCTTTTGTCCTGTCATTAATATGTACCACCACATTGCGTAGTCTTCTGAATCTGCAATGAGTTGTTTTTTCACCTCTACACTGTAAAAAACAGTTGTTGTTTTTACAGTATAATGCAGCTAATTTTATAGTAACAAACTGTAAAAAATGCTACTTTTACAGTAAGAAACTGTTAAATTGATGCTTTACAGTAAGAAACTGTAAAATTGCTAATTTTATTGTTCATTACTGTGCATTTTACAGTTTTTAACATGAACCTCCGCTGCCAGTATTATGCTGTTGTTTTTACAGCATAATACAGCTATCTTTGTGGTGATAAGCTGTGAAATTGCTGCTTTACAATAATAAACTGTAAAATCGCTACTTTTACAGGTTATTACTATGCTTTTTACAGTTTTAAACTGGAACCTCTGCTGCCAGTGTTATACAACAGCTTATTTTTTGCAATGTATGCATTGACTTAGGCAGGGATTCAAGTGAAACAGCACTGCCATTGCTTCGAATGCAATCGCTACTGGAAGTGAATTACATTATCATCAGCTTAATTTGACACTGACGTCACTACGAGCGGAGCCAATAAGAGCTCACAAGCAGTCGGCCATCTCCTCTTATTCGCCAAGTAGGCTGTGACGCTTTATCTAGCTCGTTTTTCATAGGCAAACGTCACGATGAACGTTCTAATGTAATTCATTTCCAGTATCAAGAAACGTTCTAATGTAATTCATTTCCAGTAGCGATTGCAGTTTGCGATAGCCTGTTTCACTTGAATCCCTGCCTTAGATTCATGAAAGCATTTGTACAAAAGCTGGATAGAGAAGTGTTTGTTATGTTATCCCTCATGAACAAATTGGAAACATTAATTCATTAGACGAGTGGGAAAAGAGGAGGCCCATTGTCCCTTAATTTGAAAGTCTTTCATGAAGAAGAGTTTGAAAAATAATTTCCAGAAGTATGAACTCAAGCCTGAAGAGCCTTCAAATCCATGTGAACTTTTATCACGAGAAGTTGGTCTCCTACAAAAAAAAAAATGTCATAGGGAATTTTAGTTCAGTTTTTGTGCATAAATATGACGCATTTTATTTATGCAGAATCACACACTTTCATATGAAAGAAAAATCAAAATACAGTTTAAAAAACTAAAAATGTGCTTTGAAATATAGTTTAGCCTTAAGTATTAATAATAGTATTAATTTTATGTTTGCATAGAACGTGAATTTTATCTTTTATTCAAAGTTACATACTAACAACTGAACCACTTATAATACATCAACATGTAGTATAGTTTAGGCTTTAGCATTAATAAAATTATTAAATATATTACTTTCATCTTTGTAAAGAACGTGAATTTTATCTTTTATTCCGAGTTACATACATACAGACAAACAAACAAACAAACAAACAAACCTGCATGTGAAACTAATAAAAGCGTATTAATAAAAACTTTCCAACTTCTTGTGCAATTATGTCTCACTTCAGTAAATTCGAATTATCGAACTTTTTTCTTAGTCATGTATGGAATGCATACAATAAATTTGCCCCATTAAAACACAATTAGTATAAACATATTACGTTTAATTTAAAATAAGGTACAAAGCACACAACCAATTTGAAAGTGGCATTTTTGTACCTCAGAGCCAGACTAACGTCAGTCCATTTAGGGATGCACCGATTAATCGGCAATACCGATTAATCGGCCATAATCGGCCACTTTGCCGATTATTAATAATCGGCAAAATCGGGCCGATTAATCGGCGGAAAAAATATTTTTTAAACATTATTTTTTAAAGTAAACCTTTAGTAAGAAATTGTGATGAATAATTTTATTAACAGTAATAATAATCCTTACCGTTGATGTAAAGTTTTTAATACATTAATTCTCCTATTTTTGAATAAAAATACACATAGAGAATGTAGCAACATTTGTCATGCGTCGATACTTTTCTCCTTGCTTTTAGATAATCTTCAATTTTCACAAAGAATAAAAGTCTTGAATTACATAGTTACTAATAATTGAAAAATTGAAACTGAAAGAACTTCAAATTTTGGATTGCTCACCACATAGACTCCCCTCCTTTTTTTTTTTTAAATTTTTATGTCTAGTTTACATAATTAACAATGTGTTAATGCAATATTATTGACAATAATATGAAAATTAGTTCAGAGAAATTCGATAAAATTTTGAAATTATTTTGGGAAAATTAGGAAAATGGAAGAAAAAATTAGGAACTATTTCCAAAGTTAGAATTGTAAAAAAAACGAAGAAAAAACTGTAACGGTGAAATTGGTAGTACTGAAAACAACCATTTTAATCATTAATCGGCTTAACCGATTAATCGGCCGATTATCAACTGCCGATTAATCGGTAATCGGTAATCGGCCAATTTGCTTATCGGTGCATCCCTAAGTCCATTCTCTTTACATCTCCGGAGAGAGCAAAAACGTTTGTCTGATGCATACAAAGGATTTGACTCGCGCTCTTTTAACACTGCTTAAATATTGAGAAAGCTTTTTTTTTTTTCAATTTTTAAAAAGAATAGTTTTCTCGTGGGTTGATGCGGAATAAGATTCCACATGCAATACAGTAACAAAAAAAAGATGTTTTTGTGCTTACATCAATCTAACTTTGATGTAGAAATCTTACGCTTTTAAAAAATAGTATGTGAATTTATCATTATCCAGTTTTTGCGTGTATGTTTAAATAGTTTGATTATCATCCCCAATTAAGGAATTCCTATAGGACTTGAATTCATGAAATGTTAAGTATAAAAGGCTTATAAAAATATAAAGATATTATAAATTATTTAATAGGCATAAAAATATTACAAATCAGTCACTAAAATACTAACACATAAACAAATCGTATTTATTTGTTATCACATTTATTCCAGACCTTTAAAACTTTCTCTTTTTTTTGATATGGCTTAATTAGAAAAGAAAAAATAAATGCACATTATTTAAAACGAGATTAAAAAATGCCAATGACAAACTACCATTTATCGAGCATATCAAAACACAATAGAGTACTAAGAAGCAACTTAAAAATCATCTAAATAGTTTACTTTCAAAAAAATTAGTTTTTTAACTGATTTTTTTTTGAAACTGTCTTTGTACCATAATAATAATTACAAAAGCTCAAATATATAATAATAGTATGCATTTTGACCCAATATTTGGAAAATATAGCCTTAGCAGCACAAGAAAAAGAAAAAATTATTTACGAGTATGTCAAAATACAACGTTCTGATACACTGTAAAAAATAAATGTTGTTTTTACAGTATAATACAGCTAATTTTAATGTCATAAACTGTAAAAATAGCTAATTTTACAGTAATAAACTGTAAAATTACTGACTTTACAGTAGTAGACTGTAAAACTCCTAATTTGAGTTTATTACCGTTTATTTTAGTTTTAATTTATTAATGCCTGACATTTTTTTCCAAAGATATTTTGTATACTGGTTAAAAACGGTGTTTAATGCACCAGGAAAAATAATTTAAAAAATATCATGTAAAAAATAACTTTTTTTATTAAGGAAAGAAAAATTGTCCCTCAAAAGTGACGATAGACCCCAGAGGGTACATACTTTTTTTACTTAATTTTTTTTTTATGCCTACGATATAATATTTAAAAAGACATTTTATAAGAAGAAATAAAATCAGCAATGAACATAAACTGGGAAGCTGGGAATCACTTTGAAAACTTAGCTTTTTTTCTTGAGATCGTGAACGATGTGATTTTTGATAAAGGTCATATTAAAACGGCTACAGAACACACTTTACAATGGCTATGTGCTGCAATCTGTAAAAAACGAATTGAAAGAATACCAAGGTACTCATTGAACACTATTATTTGGTTGAAATGTTTATTTTGGGAACTTTCGGGCCCTTTTTTGGACCGTCCTAAAAAGAGGACGCTAGGCGTTAATGGATTAAACCGTAACCTCTGCTGCCAGTATTATACTGTTGTTTTTAGAGTATAATACAGCTAATTTTTTTTAAACTGTAAAATTGCTTACTTTACAGCAAGAAACTGTAAAATTGCTGGCTTTAGTTTATTACTGTGTATTTCACAGTTCTAAAATTGGAGCGACGGCTGCCAGAATTATACTGTAAAAACAACAGTTCTTTTTTTTTTTTTGCAGTGTAGATTCACCTTTTCACTGGTGAAATAAATGCAGTTCGTTTACATTGCAGTTTGAATTCTTCATTATTAGAAATACGGTTCTACCCATCGTATTAGCACCGGACGGCTTCAGCAGTAAAATCGGATTTGCTTTAATTTCCAATGTTTTAATTTTTAATTGCGCAAAGGACTCTCATAAGTTAAAGCTCTGAGAACTTTCCGCTTTTCGCCTTCCGAATTTCGCGAACCAATATTCGTAGAGTGATTCACTGATATTTCAATACGTGTACTGTCGTCCCCGCTTAATCGGGTAACGGATAAACGAATACCCCGCTTATACGAATAAAATATCTCAGAACCGATGCCATAGACGTAATGTTAAAGATCCCTGCTTAATCGAATACCTCGTTTAATCGAATAATATTTCTTGGAACCGACAGTATTCGTTTAAGCGGGGCCGACAGTATCTGTTACAGAAAAGACAGAAATTGGAAGGTGTCAACTTTCACCTGTAACTCCCCGGAAATATTCCGTCTTTCACCAATGTTTTCGGTACATGTACGCGGTAAATGTTGATATTCACCGGCTTGTCGAATTTAACCAGACTAGCATAATCTATCAATATGCCATTATTCTCGCTACTGAGCTTTCGAATGTCTGCAGCTTAATTTTAGCCTTTTCTTGGTTGAATGAAATGAAATGAAATGAGCAGAAGTGAAGTAAATAATGAGATAAAAAATAATAAAAGTTGATGGAACGAACAGACACAGTTGATTTTTGATGGAACATTCGGAATTGATTTTGTTGCTGTTTGCGTAAGATTATTTTAAGAGATCCGCTAGCACAATTATGATTTGAAACATTCAATCAGAAAATTGTTTCCCAAAAAATGCTACATTTTTTCTTGGCAATTTTATTGACAACTTATTACAAGAGAAAATATTAATGTACCCGCTTTGTTACGCTATCGAAGGGGTTAAATGCTAAATTTATAGCATATGACAGCAAACAGAAATGCAGTAAGATACAGGTAACTTTCCAAAAAATTCACTTTTCAATGGTGTTGGCTCCAATCTACAGAGAGCATTTACGAAATAATACATTTCTATTTTAGAGATCACGGCTTTAAAAACCAAAAACTTCAATTTTTGTAAGTAGTAATTTCCAAAGATTATTAAAAAAATTTAGCTATTACATTTTATCACGAATAACTCTAATCTCTTTCGTACTTACTTATGTCTTATCTTTTTGCTAAATTAGGCAATTTTCTAACGCAAACAAAAGTTAAAATTCAAATATTAAATCTCGAAAAACAACGCTCTCCGTGATGGAACATACTTTTATCAATATTAACTTTATCATCAAGCAATTCTCCACTTTAAATTTGTTTCACTACAAAACAATAAACAGTTCCCATGGCTGTCCCTTTTTTGACCTTGATAAATCCGAAACAATCTGTTTCCCTTCTCTCTTAGAAAGTGAGCGCTCAAGTCGGGGTTACAGCTGTGACAACATGATGGAACATTTCATTTGCTACAAAAGCATTAAGCTTCTTCTGAGATCTCCCGGCTCAAAGATGGTGGAACGGTTTTCCCATGCTTTTCTGATCTTAAAATACAATACAACTTCGTTTATCCGGAATAACTGGGATAAACCGCGATCTGCAGAATAGGAAATCCGAATATGTAAGCAATCTTCTTTTACGGATGTGACACTTTTAGGCATATATTTGCACTTTAGTATCGGAATATTAAACTTTGTATGTTAATTGGGGTGTTTCCTTCAATCAAAAGTGCTATAGTCACTGATATTGATAGAATGAGTAAAAAAATAAATAACATGGGGCCAGAAAAAACTTTTATTTTCCCAACAGTTTTCGTTTAAATAATTTATTTAAAGGGCCGACTTCTAAAACAAAGCAAAGTTTGGCGTTTTTCCCCAATCTAACCTTACAGTAAATAAACAATGTTTTGTAACAAAAAACACAGAATTAGTTACAAGACATTAAAAGATACATACATGTACATTACTTGTACATTATTAATACGCCTTTATTAGTTTCACATGTGAGTTTGTTTGTTTGTTTGTTTGTATGTAACTCTGAATAAAAGATAAAATTCACGTTCTTTGCAAAGATAACAGCAATGTTTTTAATGCTATTATTATCAATACTAAAGGCTAAACTATGTTACATGCTCATGTGTTATAACTGTTTCAGTTGTTTGTATGTAACTCTGAATAAAAGGTAAAATTCACGTTATTTGCCAATATGAAAGTAATATATTTAATACTAAACTAAAAGGCTAAACTATATTACATATTGATGTATTAGAAGTGCATCTAAAAGCATATTGTTTAGTTTTTTTTTTAAATAATTTAAGGATTATTTTTCACATCATTTCGAAGCGAAGAACTAGTTCACTGTTTCAAACGCATGTGACTGTTAAGTGAAGCACGGCTGGGCAAACGCTTTATCAATGATAGTTAAGCTGGAGTGGTGTCGGACTGAAGCTCCAAAGTTCACAATATTGTTTGCTGGATTACCATAATTTATTATGTAATCTATGCCCTGAGCTGTGTATCTTGCTCTAGCTATAATAAATTCAAAGCGAATAATTCGCAAACTTGTAGCTGTATCCTTGCAACGCCTCCTAAATACTAAATGCCTACTGCTTTCTGGTTTTTCGCACAGAGCAAATTTCTTCTTCTTTTCACAAAGCACTGCCATCTATCGGAATTCTTCGAGATAAGAGAAATTTGCGATTGGTTGATTTCTAAATTTAATTTAAAAATTAGCCAGTCAAAAAATTTAACTCGAACTTTGTTTGGATTTATCACCATAACAACGGCATCATCGGATTGCCACAAGGTGGCGCTCAAAGTGGAACCCAATGCGAAGCAAATGTAATAGGCATTTAGTATTTAGGAGGCAAGGAGGCATTGATCCTTGTCAGAAGAGTACCTAAGGGGTCCAGCGTCCGTGGCGAACATATGGAATTGCACCCCCCCCCCCCAGTGGCGTAGCAAGAAATTTTTTATGGGGGTGGCATTGGAAATTGTTTGAAATAAAAGGTCGAAAAACGCGATTTTAGGCCCTTAATTATCTTGTTTCACAGATAGAGTTATGAGCCCCCATAGGCGTAGCCAATGGGGGGGGGGGGGCATTGGCTACGCCATTGACTTCTCCCTAATTGTCCCTTAATGGGAGGTCACGGGAGGTCACTGCGATCTCCCAAAACAATTTCTTACGGAGAAAATTTTGATAATTTGGCAAATTTAAAGACGATATTGAAACTTTTTATATATTTTTCTGTCCCTTTTAAAATGCTTTTAATGATGCCCTACGTGTCTTTGGATTAATTGTTTCATTTTCCCCTATACTGCCGTGGTAAGCACAGTAGTCGTATCTGCACTTTTTAATAAAATTGAGTTTTCACCACCAGGGGTCTCTTAGGGACGTATTTTACCTGAATACAATTTTTATGGTCATTTGAGAACGGCAAATCTTTTTTAAAAAAATTCTGAAAAACTTTCATCTGAATCAAATACATGGTGGTGCAAAACTTTAAAGAGTTATACTATCTCAGTTTGAGTTCGACTGCAGATAAGACGACGCTCGATATAACGACCTTCTCCGTCCTATAGAAAACGGTCTTTCTAACGAATGGTCGCTGTAAGTGGTATAGAACATATAGTATATTAGGATACAGTTGGGGGTTTTATCACTGGTCGTTATATTAGGATGGTCTTTATAACGAGAAGTCGTTACAACGCGCGTCGACTACCACTTTTGCGCTTAGCACGGCTGTACGCGCTCTTATTCTTACGAGTTCTTTTTCTTTAAGATTTTCTAGTTAGTTTGGATTTCTGACGTTTTACTGAATGTATATCTTTATCATAAATCTTTGAATTCATTTTGAGTGCTGCTTGGGTGCTTCGGCATCTCCTGTAGTAATGCTGCTGAGTCATAAATACACGTTTTTTGTTCTTGTGCTGCACCAAACGCATTTTAGAAATTCAAGATCAATGCTTAAAAATAATTTAAAAAAAAAAAAGCATTTTTCTTTTCACTTTTGCAGAGAAAGATAATCGCCGTCTTCTTTTGCAATTGTTTTATTCATTTATGAATAAACGATTTGAGCATTTGCTTCCAGAAATAACTTGTTATTTGATTAAGTAGCAGAATTAGTAACACTTTTCTTTTGCAGCTTACAAATAAATGGCTTTTATTTGATCACGTAAAATTTAATGTTTGTAAGATGTGAGGACTAGGAGCTCAATTAGGTGAAGCATTTTATGCTCTGAATTACTTCAAGGAATGTAACTGAAACTAAGTTAAAGACTTTTCAGCCGTGACGCCGTGATGCATTTACGCATTTTTAATAAAAGTAGTCACTTTTATGGCTACTTTTAAGTAGAAATTACTTATCTGCTAGTAGAAGCATAGGCTTTCAGTAAACAATCTTTAGCTTTTTGCAGGCCAAGCATTATACAGGAAATGGCGATTTCAGAATAAAACAAAAGGTGCGTTTCTTGTGAAAGCGGTAAAAATCATGAACATAATTTTGAAAAATTAGTCATAAAAAGTGATAACAGGTGGCGTTAGGCGCTGTGATTGCAATACGGGTACCTATAAATAGTGTTTTAGGAGCTGGAGTGATTATTTCGCAGGCTGAAACGTGAAAGAAGGTGTAAAAAAACTATACTATTAAACAACAAGTGTATTTTTTTGCAGGAATTTCAGAGTTTAGGCCACACTCCTACGGCAACAAGGACAAGCTTCCAAAGATTAGTACTGTGACCCAATCTGAGAAATTCCTTTTAGACCTACTTGTTGTTCAATTGTATTGTTTGTTTACATCTCCTTTCCCGTTTCACCTCTCCAGCCCTTAAAACACTATTTATAGGTACTCGTGTTGCAATTACCGCGACAAACGTCTGTTGGTACTTTTTATAACTAATTTTTTCAATATTCTGCACATGATTTTTACCTCTTTCACAATGAATTTAACGTTAGTTTTATTCCGAAATCGTCATTTGTTTTCGAGCTATTCAATTTTGAAATCAGGGAGTCCTTTTCTGGACACCCAATATAATATCCAATACTTTTCAGCACCAATTTCTAATGTTTTTATTTTGAAAAGCTTGAGTCATCTTAACTATTTACCTCTACCCCATTTTCCTTACTATTCAGTATCCATAACTTCTTACCATACATTCCGAGAGCAGTCCCATCTTATTAATTGTAATAATTATCGGACTGTGCATCGGATGTCATTTTCTGTTGAGTTGCTGTTACATAAACATAGCTGTCACCATTCATTCTCCCGCCAGGTGTGAATTGCGAAGTGTTTTGCGAATTACTGTTGATTCTTGTTGTGAAATTTTGCGGCGTTTACAGAGAGCTATTCAAAACAAACGAAGAAGTGTTCTGACTTCTGGAATTGTTCTGATCCATGGCAATGCCCGTCATCATAGCGCTCGTGCAACCCAACTGTTCCTTCAGCAATTTCAATGAGACATTTCTGAACATCCACCATATAGTTCCGACTGAGCGTCAAGTGACTTTCACAGGTGTGATTGTGTTCCGGTATTTTACCGGATTTCCGGTATTTTCATGATCGATTCAGGTATTTTCATGTTCGAAAATACCGGAAATAAAATATTTTTAATTTTGCTTTTATTTTCCCACCTCCGGATTTTTTTTTTTTTTTTCGAATTTTCGATGATTATACCTATTATTATTTTAATATTCATCAAATAGAAATGCTAAGATGAAAATTCTAATTTTTTTTTACTTTACTAAATTATTTTATTTGCATCCGATATGAGAATGTAATTTATCTCACTTTTGATGCTTATTACCCTTAGCTGTGAGACAAATAAATGAAATGTAACAAATGCAACTTTCATTACTTTATAAATGCTTTCGCACAACAAACAGTAATTCTGTTAGACATTTGCTTTCTCCTTAAAATATTTTTTTGGAGATAATTGCTCATCACCAACTCAAAAGTAACTTTATTACTCATTTACAATTTAATTAAATGCATGTACAATATTTTGACTAAAAACTATTTGAATATATGAAATGTGTTAGTTTATGAAAGGAAATTAATTATTATGTATTTATAATTATAAAATTAGGTGTTCTTAAGTAATAGGGGTTTTGGTTTTAAAAAAACACTCCCCCACCCCCCACTTTTTCTTTAAAACTTTCAGGTATTTTTTCATGAACTCACAATCACCCCTGCATCTGTTCCCTGAACTGAAGCAGGGATTTGGGGACCTAGAAAGGCATCGTGCTTCCAAAGTGGCGTGGAATCCAAAGACACCGTCACAACTCACTTCCAATCACTGGCGGCAATATTTTACGAAGAGACTGTTATAAAGCTTGTTCACAGATATAACAAATGCATCAATCGTCAAGTTAATTATGTAGAGAATTGTACAGCATTGTACCTTACTTTTGATAATAATTTTTTTTTTTTTTTTTTGTATTTGAATCCGTTTATTTTATCTCCCCAAAAACAACAGTGTTGTAAAAAAATCCCCCGCCAAGAAAACCTTAAATACTCAGCCTTAAAAAGTTATGATATCGAGTTTTCCCGCCAAGTTTGTGCCAAACTACAACTAACCTGTATGTATAGTTCTTTTAAATTGTTTTCAGTTTTGCCAGGCGGGAAGCTTTGTCTTGTGAGGTGGTTGCTTAATGAGTAAAAACTTCCCGCCTGGCAGGACTGAAAACAATTTAAAAGAACTATACATACAGGTTAGTTGTAGTTTGGCACAAACTTGGCGGGAAAACTCGATATCATAACTTTTTAAGGCTGAGTATTTAAGGTTTTCTTGGCGGGGGATTTTTTTACAACACTGTTGTTTTTGGGGAGATATCACATGTTTTTGCATTAATATTATTTCTTTGCCTGTTTTTTTTTTCTCTTCAAAATTTACTTTGCATGTTTTTTTTCCCTTCAACATTTTTCTTGGCGGTCCGACATTTGTGGTTTTCTTGGCAGCATGCATTTGGTGCAAAAGTTCAAGGATCTTCTTCAGTCTAGAATAAATTTGAAATCAATCACAATGTACCACCCGAACCGACGCAAAACAAAGCTAGTTGCTAACAATACTACGATTAAATTAAAAGTTTAAAAAAAAACCCCAACCCTTACTGCCGATCTCATATTAAAATGAACTAAATTGAAGATCCCTTTTAAAAGCCTTATGCAATAAAATCAATTACAAATATTTTATTTGTTAACAAATAGAAACTGGCAACAGATGAAATTATAAATCGTTGAGTTTTCTTTCCTCATGGCCCAACAATGAAAACATAAATGCTCAGATGTTGAACAGAGCTAGTAGATAGAAATCGGACCAATTTTAAGCATTAATAACTCCGGGGTGAGATGACCCCGGGGGGTAAATTTTGGGAAAATGGCCTCAATGTCTCATCGAGAATATTCATACCAAAAATCAACACTAAAGACCCCCGGGGAGAAAAGATACGGAAAATAAAAACGAGGGGAGAGGGAGTGGGGGGTTGAAAACCCCCCTATGCCGAGCTTTGGGACAAAATAAATGTGGGTGCAAAAGCAGAGCTCAATCCGAGTTACCGTTTAGTCTGGACCCCTGTCAAACAATTTTTAAAAAGTGCGAAAAATAGCGATTTTATAACATATATCAACCCTCCCCCTGAGGGTCCTGGATGTTTTGCTTTAGTATGTGCCGTCAGGGGCCGCTGGAGATTGAGTATACCAAAAATGAACTCTAAGGATCTTTATGGGGCTGAGATACAGAGGGGTGAAAACCCCGGTTTGGTTACTCGCGTAAACAGTCCTAGTCGCTCTTTTACATTTTTATTGGCGACGGAAATTTCTTGGCGGCTTGTATTTGGTTTTCTTGGCGGGGCGGGACGCTCCCGCGTCCCGTGATTTATATATTTATTTATTTTTTGCCTATCAGAGGTAGAAAAAAAAACATGGTATTAACACTAAACATCAGCTGAAAAACACTCTAACTTATAAACGACGTACAAATAAAAAAAAAATAAATAAATAAAATAAATAAATAAAAAGGATTTCTCGAAAACTGATTTTGGATTAGCGTTGAAAAATTATTTTAGAAGTTATTGCAAACCGATGATGTAAAAAATGACATTTTTCCGTTCCATGATTAATAATTTTTCGGCTTCAAGACCCTTATTTGTACAACCCATATTGAACAAATAAATCTTCTTACATAAATAAATCTGAGGGAAATTCGTTATCCTTAGAAAATCTTGAAAATAATTTATGAAGTTTTTGAAAAAGCTACATGAGAACTTTGTTCCGTAGAATTCTGTTTTAAATGTGAAATAGCGTTTCGGTAAGTTAGTTAAAGTAAATGTATAACCAAAGCCCTAAATCTCAAATTGTATTTGTATTTGGGAAACGTCTTGTTTTTTCTGCTTCTGATTCAAAGAAAATGGATTTATGCATTGTAAACGAATGCAATAATGTATTCAATACGCAAAACTCTCTAAGGATTGGTATCGAGAAAAATATTTCTGTATACGGCGGTAAACAAGCATTATTTTGTTTTAGTTTGGCGTCGAGTGGAATTGAAAAACGAAATTATTTTTGTTTCAGAAAATAAATGCTGAAAAGTTTTTAGTTTTTTCTTTTTCAAAGAAGTTAAAAGAAATTGATCAATCCAGAAATGCTATATTCTTATTATTACACTGTAAAAAAAACACTTGTTTGTACAATATAATACTGGAAGCAGAGGTTTTACAGTACTTAATAAACTAAAATTAGTATTTTCACATTCTATTACCGTAAAATTAGCTGTATTATACTGTAAAAACAATAGCATAATACTGACAGCAGAGGTTCCAGTTTAGGGTCATTCCATAGAAATGTCAACCTCAGCCGAAGAAAAAAAAATATCAAAAAATAAATAAATAAGTAAATTAATAAAAATCATACAACATAAAAAGTTTAAAAAAATTGAAAAGTATTGTAATTATCACTGAGATTAGCCTTAATAAATAGTTTGTAGTGTGTTTACTGCTTGTTATTCGATGGTTACGTTAGTCACACTCCATCTTGAGTAAAAGTGACACTTAAGACTCAAAAAAATTAAGATTTAATAAATGTGTTTTATGTTTTTAAAAGCCAACTTTAGTTTTCAAATATATCATTCAATTTTTAACGCTTGCTTAACTTTGAGAAATTTTTCCTCACAACATGAGCATTCATTTTCAGGGTTGCAAAAATGTTACGTTAGTCACGTTGCTATTTTGGTTGAAAAAATATCTGCTGTCAGTCATTTTGTTTTAAATTCTTAGCAGAAATGATACATAGATACCATGTACATTGTAAATCCACCAGCATAACTAAAAAATATTTTTTATCCTTTAAGTTACAAGTAAAAATAGTTACAAAATCAGCTCTGAATGTTACGTTACTCACTATGGAATGACCCTTTAACACTAAAATGCACAGTGATAAACTGAAATTAGCAGTTTTACTGTTGGTTACTGTAAAACTAGCAATTTTAGTTCATTACTGTAAAACTAACAATTTAACAGTTTATTACAAAAAAATTAGCTGTATTATACCGTAAAAACAACATTTAATTTTTACCTGTGAAGCAATAGTACAGACTCAACTAAGGAGTAGAAAATTAAGCAATAAACAGAAACCGTAAATGAGTGTGAACATAATAAGTGACATTTTCCAAGAACTAAAACTCATTCGTGAAGCAACCTAAGAAAAGTAATTTTTATTTCTTTTTCTAGTATTATTAACCCATTAATGCCTGACATTTTTTTTTTCAAAGATATTTTGTATACTGGTTACAAACAGTGTTCAATGGACAGGAAAAATAATTAAAAAATATTATGTGAAAAGTATTTTTTTTATTAAGATAAGAAAAATCGTCCCTTAAAAGTTACAATAGACCCCAGAGGGTAGATATTTTTTTTACTAAATTTTTTTTCTGCCTACGATATAATATTTAAAAAGACATTTTATAAGAAGAAATAAAATCAGCAATGAACATAAACTGGGAAGCTATGAATAACTTTGAAAACCTGGCTTTTTTTCTTGAGATTGTGAACGATGTGATTTTTGATAAAGATCATATTAAAACTGCTACAGAACACACTCTACAATGGTTAATGACGAATTGAAACAATACCGAGGTAACTAATTGAACGCTATTATTTGGTTGAAATGTTCATTTTGGGGAAATTCAGACCTTTTTTTGGACTGTCCCTAAAAATGGAAGCTAGGCATTAATGGGTTAATTTGTCACTGAGGAAATAAAAAAATAACAAGCCTTCAACAATATCAAATGATACTTAAGTGGAGGTTTAATGCAGGTATACCAAAATGTCACTATGACCTACTGTCCCTAAGCAGACTTTTTAAAATTATCAACAAAAGTTTTGAGTATAATATGAAGTTTAATAGATATATGTCACCAAATATCACCAAACTGACGCTAACACATTTCCGTGTCTGATCACCTTACTTGCAAAATTTTTATTTTTGAATATTTATTTAACCCATTCATGCCCAAGTTTTTTTTAACATTTTTTTCGATTTTTATCTCCTTAAAACTCTTACTTGGAATGGTTTGCATGCATTTTAGGCTTAAAATAGTTCTCCGTCGCCTTATTTATTAAGTTATTTAACGTTCTATATGAGATATTTTGCAGATATGTGAGTAAAATACGACCTTACTTGACTTTACTTTTGCAAAGTAACATTACAGAAAGCATCTGTGATTCATTTTAAGCAAGTCATTTTAAAATAGCTTAATTTTATGAAAAATAATTTCGCAAAAAAAACTTACTTTCTCTGGCTATTCATGCTGGATCGTTGCTTGACTGATTTGTCTGAAAATAGCTGTCAATAAATAAACTCTGATTTCCAACGAGTGGCTCTATCTGGTTTTCTCAAAAAGAAGGACTATTTAACTTGTGAAAAACTACTTTAGCAAAATGATATACCTATTACAGGTTTTTGTATGCAGTAACTAACAAGCGTCCCGTTTTTATGCTACTGGGCATAAATGGGTTAATTACATAGTTTATTTTCTTTCTCACTTTATTTACTCATTCGTTTCGGATTTTTTTTCGATGCTTTTCAAAACACTGGACCATATTTCATGATATAAAGCAGTAAGCAACCGCCCCTAAGCCAGGGCTAAGACAGAAACACGTAATTCACCACCAACTCCTTTTTTCCATACATGGACTACAGTTCCATGCTTTTTTGGCTCTCTTTGGGCAATAAGATTATTTCTCAGGGCTGCGGAGTCGGAGGAAAAATGGTCGACCCCGACTCCGACTCCGACTCCTGGATTTTAAAACTTTCGACTCGGACTCCGACTCCCGACTCCTGCTTTTTTTTTTATTATTTTTTTTACCCAAATATGAAGAGGGAAAAACCCTAAACAAAGGTTGAAATATTAGGTCCATTTTAAAAAGTTTCATTTTTATTCACGGTCGTAGCGAGGACTCACTTTAGGGGGGCAGATAGCAAGCTGGGGTATCCCAGTCAGAGGTCATGAGAGGTCATTGTGACCTCTCAAAAAGTTCAATTTTCTCAAGAATTCTCGCAGGTAATTTCACCACATTCACCTCAATTCTCGGAGGTCACTGCGACCTCCCAAAAAGTTCATTTTCTCCAGAGCAAAAGACAAGTGCCGCTCTTGTCATTTGACTCCGTACATAACTAATCATTTTCTTGTTAAATGGCCAGACTTTATTTTAACACATTGCATTTTTGCTGCAAAGACCCGCCATTTGAAGCACTTTTTAATGATCCTAGATGCTAAGGATTTGGATATTGGACGCTGAAAATTTGTATCTGTTAGTTTCAAAGACATGTTTTCACCTCCATAAAATTTTATCCAAATCGGAGCTGGTCGGAGTCGGAGTCGGAGTCGACATGTTTTTCAGCGACTCCGACTCCGACTTCTTTGGTCCAAAATCAGTCCGACTCCGACTCTTCGACTCCGACTCCGCAGCCCTGTTATTTCTGGTTCCAGCTCGTTTACTTCCTATTCCATGCTGACGACTGCTAAAAGCACGAAACTGCAGTCCATGAATGGAATAAACGAGTCGGTGGTGAATTGCATGTATTGCATACTTCATGAGGTTTTAGAAATATTGATACCGGAAAGAGAGAGATGCCAAGACAAAAAGTTAAGTTCTATTTTCCCCACACAAAAATATGTTCGAAGTACTATAATTCGTTGTAAAAACAATTTGTTAAAAAATAAAAACAGAAAGAAAAGTATTAAATCCTTGCACATGAACCATACTGCAGTATTTATTCAACTATTTTAAAAACAATATTTCGAAATAGTTAGAAACAAATGATGAATAGAGAATTTGCCAAAAACCAAAGCTATACAACTTCCAAATGTTTAACAAATTCGGTTGAAGAAACATAAGAAATTAGTTTTTATTCTGCAAAAGTTAGAGAATAGTTAACATTTAAGAAACGATTGTTTCAGAACATTTTAAAAGAAAAAACATCGTTCGATCAAATGAGTTTGAGAGTGTAAAAAATAAATAAAATGTATTCCGGAAAGGAGAGCAAATGCAAATTTGTCGAATTAGTGATAACCAAAGTTTTCATATTGTCAAAAATAATTATTTTGTTAAAGTTCGAGAATTGGAAATGAGAAATTTTCCCTTCAGACTTTCATTTCTAACGAGTTATGTTAATTCATGATTTTATGGAGAATAAAACTCTTTCAAGGGGAATACTAACAGCTACTTTTTAATTACGAGAACACTCCTTTACTTAACATTAAACTGCATAGTTGTTGAAAAATAACGATTAATACCTTTGTTGCGTAACTTTAACCACTCAATATTCAACGGTACGGTGGCCTTTTGTTTAGAACTACACAAAAAAATGAATGTTGTTTTTACAGAATAACGCAGCTGATTTCAAGTAATAAACTGTCAAAATTGCTATCTTTGCAGTAATAAACTGTAATGCTGCTACTTTTACTGTATTACAGTGTAAAATTGTAAATTTTATAGTTATAAACTGTAAAACTGCTAATTTAATAGTTTATTATCAGCAAACAAATAAATAAATATTGTTTAAAAATGTAATTTTTTATCAGAAATTCCAGCAAATTTCAGCAAAACATCAGGCGATCTGAGACAAATATATAAAACGTACCATTCGAAGTTTGTACATACTATATATAGTACGTTTATAATGCCACAAAATTTAATATAGGGGAGAGGGGGGCACATGTGAACAAACGCTTTTTTACCCAATTAACATGAAGAGAAAAATCTGAAAAAAAAAATCATGTATATGGTAACACAAGTACTATATCCTGCCTGGAATTTCAAAGATCTAAACCATTTTGTATTTTAGTTATCAAAAAACACATCCAAAACTTTTTTTTTGTGATTTGAACTTATTCGTCTTAAAGTGACACTATTTTTTTTTTTTTTAAATTGAAAAAAAATATAGTTTTTTTTATCAAATTAGGCCTAAGTTGAGATAAGGGGCACATGTGAACACATTTTGTAGGGGCAGATGTGAATAGTTCATCTCTGCCCCATACTGGTATTTAGTTATTTCAATTTCAAAAATTGTTGATTTTTTTATTAATTGAATAGTCTAATTAAAAAATATTGAATAATTAAAATCTTCAATACTTAATATTTAATTAAAATCTGAAAGAGTTGCAAAGAAAAGAAAGTTAAACTTGCTAAACTGTTGAAAAAGGAACAGTTAAAAGTTGTAGTAAGTGACGCACATTAATGAGTCCGATATTAGTTTTGAAGACCGCAACTATCAAGAAATTTGTGCTGGAAGTCAACATTGCACCAGAAAGTTTAGCTGGGAATGACTTTGCCCTCGTAGAATTACTACCAAAAAGACAAAAATTTACTATGAATGAAACTGTTATGTTTCCAAAAACAGATGATACATCGATGGTAAACACTCTGATGATATTCTGCTAAAATTACCATCACCTTCAGTTTCAGGTGGCACACGTCGAGCTGCATCTTCTGTTTCTTTTTCTGTGTACAATGTAAGGCTCGACTGAAGCATCGGCCAGGCCTATGCATCGGCGCCGGTGTTGAAATTTTTTACATCGGCCATCGGCATCGGCCGCTGAGGCTAACACATGGAAAAAACATTGGTCCATCGGCCTCAAAAATATCTAAATGCCGATGTTTTTTATATATTTTTTAAGTTTTCTTAAGACGGAATTATATTTTCTCTATTTTTTACTTCACAGTTAAAAGTATGTTCAGCATGTGGCTTGAAATCGGGCAGCAAACGGGACTGACACAGTTCTGGGTTTTGGAATTTCCCGAATCGGGCAGATACCGACATTTTCACAACACAGCATAGACACTTTCCGAGTGATTGCTTTGATGCGAATTTTAAGAATTACAGTAAAACCTCCGAATAACGGAACCGGAAGTTATGCCCGTTATTGGGAGGTGTTCGTTATTATAGGAGGATTATGCTATTTCAGATTTTACCTATTAGTTTGATGCAGAATTATAATATTGAATATGTACCATTGCTATATTGCACTACGATACTAGTAATTTGTGTATTATTTACTATATCTAGCTTGAACTCATATCATTTTACCTTTGCACTTTTAAATATTAGCGTGCCTTTTCATTGCAATTATTTAAACCCCCCCCCCCCCTAATCTCTTTTACCGTATCTTTCTATTAGAAGCATAGTTCGCCTGCCTACGCGTTTTTTCCCACTGTTCTATGAGATATTTTCATTTAAAAATTACAATTGTAAATATGCTGACGGCCTCTGTAAATTACTATCATATACTCATAACTATTTTATTTAAACTATATCAGCGGTGGGATACGATGGATACAATTTCGGAGCAGCTAAAATTCTGTTTTGGAGAGAAAAAATAATTATTGTGGAGCATACTGGAGGAAAAAAAACACCGTCTTGAAGCAGGCTGAAGCAGGAAAATTACAATTTTAGCGCGACTGAAGCAAAAAAAAAAAAAAAATTCTGGTATGGACCCCACACTACTTCCTTTTACGTGTAAATTTCTTAGTAGTTGCCTTAAGTGTTAAAAAAGTGCTTGGAGTGAGCAAGGTAACAATTCAAATATTTACTCCCCTAATCTACCACGAAACAATGCAAAAAATATTTTACAATGATTATTTTTCTAAATATTGCTGATTTTAATATCATTTAGTGAATTTTTCGCAAAATATCGCCAATAGCGCCAAGTTGAACCCAAATTCAAAAAATAATTTTTTCGCCAAATTTGTCGCCAACTTGGCGATATGTCGCCAAGTTGGCGTCAAACACTTGGCGACTAAAATCTTGGCGACATGTCGCCAAGTGGTGGCGCCAATTCATATCACTTGAGTCTGTATTGAAATTAACATTGATTTACCCCAAAAAAGGGGTAAAAGACCCCTTTGGGAACATTCGAATGCAATCACAAGGGGAGGTGCACAACTAGACCCCCCTCAGAGCCTACATACCAAGCTAGAAGTTTCTACGGCATATAGTTTTTGAGTTATGCGAGCCACATACGCACATACATCCGCACATACGTACATACCGACGTCACGAGAAAACTCATCGTAATTTACTCGGGGGTGGTCGAAATTGATTTTTCGGCTCTTTGTATGTTGTTAGGTACATATGCATGAGCTGACAGGTCGAAAAAACTACGCGACATTCATTCAGGGGTGAGCAAAGTCAAAATTTAGACCGAAATTTGAGTGAAATTTTTTTCGTGATCACAATACTTCCTTTACTACGTAAAAGGAAGTAAAAAGGAACTAGCTGTCGTGGCCGTCACGAAACTTTCTTCTATATCTATCTTATGAATTCCGGTTACAAAATAAAATACGTACTCGCCAGAGTAATTGGAGACAGTTACAATTTCCCAATTATCGTAATAACCCTGCAAATTCAGAATCAACGAGCGAAATTGGAAATCATTGCAAAAGCCTTGTTTAGATAAATTGCAAACATTTTATTTGTTAGTAAAAAGAAATTGGCAACAGTTAAAAATTTCAAATCATTGAAAGTTTTCAGCTGTTTTGATAATTAAATAGCGTGAAAGCGATTTTTTAATGAATTAATTTTTCGCATTGTTGACTAAGCGCAAAGATCACCCCATCCTCCCCCTGAGGAGATTGGCGACAAAATTTAATCGATGCTTGCTTCCATATTGAGTTAGTGTTATTCCAAATTTCATTCAAATCGCAGCAATATTTCCCGAGATACAGTAGGTGCAATGACAAAATAAGCACTTTTGATTGCTCCACCCCCCTTGGAGATATTGACAAACAAATTGAATCAGCACCTGTACTCAGTAGGGTCTACCTATGGACCAATTTTCGTTTGATTCCGCCGGTTACTTCCTGAGATATAGCAATCACCCCCGCGCAGAACACGTGCGATTGCTCCACCCCCCTTGGAGATATTGACAAACAAATTGAATCAGCACCTGTACTCAGTAGGGTCTACCTATGGACCAATTTTCGTTTGATTCCGCCGGTCACTTCCTGAGATATAGCACTCACTCCCGCGCAGAACACGTGCGATTGCTCCACCCCCCTTGGAGGAATTCGCTAAACAAAGTCAGGTGCACCAGTTCACATGGTGGTACATATGTGCAAAAATTTTTGTTCGATTTCATGCAGTAGTTTTTGCTCTAGCGCGGCCACAAAAACTGGTCACACACATACAGACTCACACACACAACAGACCACACACACACACACACACACACACACACACACACAGACAGACATTTTCCAAAAATGGTCGAAATGGACTCAGCGCACCTCAAAACGTGCAAATCCGTCAAAATTCGACATTCGATAATTTTCACGAAACCAATACTTTCTTCTATATATTAGATATAGAAGAAAGTAAAAAGAATGCCATTTTGAAGAATTTTAAGCAGATAAAAATTGAAAAAAATTGTTAAAAAAAAACTTGGGCATAAATGGGTTATAACAACAAGTTTCAAAAGTGTAATTAATATAATTTTAATTTATGGTGCTGAAATAAAGTTATTTGAAATAACAAAATAAGCGACATAGCTACTCTTCAACAATATATTTATTACCAATCTCTACTTTATTCGTAATTCTTATTCGTAACTTTATTCGTAAATGCTATAGATGAAGCGTTTTTATTTAGGGGAGTAAATTCCGCCATCTTGAATTCGATTCGTTTGTTTTGATTGAGTAAATGCAGAAAATTTTTCCGTCAAAGACTTTTGAAGCTGTGATTTTCAAAATCAAAGTTCCGTTTGACGATTCTTATTTTTATGAAAACTTAGATTAGGTTGATTCAAATTCATGATGTTAAATCTTTGCTTTTATCTCTTGACTAAATGTCGCGCACCACTTTCTTCAATTCCGAGGAGGATTCAGATCAAAGCGTCTCGTCTCAATTCGAATATTCTGAAAGATATTCATTCCCTGGAATAGAAGGAATCGAAGACATTAGAATATTTGGAATCCCTTTGAGACTGCCTGTTATATTCACTACTTGTTTTGATTTTCATTTGCAGGTAAACTTAATGTTAGCAAAGTTTATAAATGTGTTTGGCAAGGTATTTCTCAACTTTGCACTTAAATGCAAGAAATTATAAGCTTATACAAATACATATGCCCTATACGCGACATTTTTGAAAAAAAAAAAAAAAAAAACATTTTATATATTTTATCCAGGCACGTGCCGTCAATTAATGCCTAGGGTAGGCAGATGCGAAGATTTGTGGAATAATATAGATCTTTAAAAACGCATAAAATGTAAAAAGTAGTAAAAAATATGAATATGAAAGATGTTTACTTACAATACAAATAAAATACATATATGCAGGAATATTCGACTGCATATATGTATATAATTTATATATCTCATTTTCATATTGGATACAGTTTCAACTTAATCCTACGAAAAAGCGAGGGAAAAAACCTAAAACAGTTGAAAATTACTGCATTTGATAAAAAAGAAAACACGACAGTAGAGTAGCAAACTGTAAGCATTCAACAGTACTGTACAAAAGACGATATCAAGACGTCTAGACCGTAGAAACGCCACAGACTCTACAGGCACAGTTCTGCGCATCACGTACTCAAGTTTCGGCGGAGAAAAGGAGCAACCGCAAAGGCACTTTTCGGACAGCCTTTCTCCCCCGCTTTTCGAGCATTAGGGGAGAAAAGTGTGGGGCACGTGCACTTCCTAATACTGCGCACAGTATAGATACAGTAGTTGAAAAGCAGCGGTAGTCGGTGCTTTTTAAGGAAGAAAAATGAACATTTCCGGTGTTTTTTCTGCTCTTTTCGCTGTTTAATGCCTTAATATTTCCAAATCAGCGCATTACATGTCATTTAATGAAATTAAAAAATTGGTATGTTTTCTTCATGGGTAGGCACTGCCTACCTTGCCTACCCAGACGGCACGTCTCTGATTTTACGTAAATTTGTTTAAACCTCAAAAAAAAGAAGTTTGGTTTTTCGCATAATAAACAAAATTTT
>JAXGGA010012584.1:0-38218 GCA_038373865.1 Uloborus plumipes
GGGACAAGGTTTAATGTATAATGCATATTGTAGAAAATTTTGTGAATACAGTAAATAATTCTACAAACTTCTTTTTTAAAAAAAAGATTACAAGATGGAAAAATTTGCTTGTCTGTTACCCTCCTCCCCCCCCAAATAAAAAAAAAATTCGGGGCAGGCCATCTTATTCTCACGTTCATACATTTTGCTTTCTGATCTGAACAATTTTGCGTTGAAGTTCCAAAAATCTCGAATTCGATATGACTTCTGATCAAATAGACGGATTTGATCATGCAAATAAGATTTTTTACGTAATGAAATAGGATTTATAATAATAATATTTACATGGTAAAAAAAAGAGAAAGCAGAAATTCTGAAAAAATCGCAAAACATAATTTACAACTTTGAGCTATTTAAATTCGAATAAGTGTAGTTTATACAGGAGTAATACAGTGTAAAAGAAAAAAAACTGTATGATAAGGCAATTAACTAAGCTAGGAATTTCAATTCTACCGTTCGTTTGTTTCTCTTTATTTAGAGACAGAAATGCACACTAACATTCAGGTATGGGGTAGGAGGCGCAAAAGCTGCCGTGGGGCGAATGTATCCTCCTACTCTCGAAAAAGAATAGAAAGTTTTTGAGAAAATATTACAGGAATCGCTCTCGCCTCATTCTTTAAAAAAAAAACTAATGGTACGAAACCTTTCTGTGAACTGACAGTCAAGAGCCAGGGAAATGACGGGAATATATTTTTGTCATTTTTGATGTAATTCTTCCTTGTTTTAGAGTAGTGTAGACGGAACTCAAAAACTGAAAAGTTTAGGCCAATTTTCTCGGTTTTGGGTAGTACCTCTCTTCTAAAATCTCCCATTGGATTTTCGACTTACTTGTGCACTGTCTTTAATTAGATCTAAACAGTGCTGTACTTTGAAAAAAAAATGTTTGGGGGTTGAGCATGGAGGCTGGAGAAGAAAGCTTGTCGTCAAAACCAGTAACTACCCCCTTCCCTCATATATATATTTGTTCCCTACACAAATCTACAGTTTTCGTAGGATTTTCATCAAACTTGGCACAGAGGTTGCTCGATGCACTAGAATTCACATAGGTGGGGTTTTGACATTTTTAAAAAATCCAAAAAGCTCAAAATTTAAATTTTTTGTCTAAAAATGGCCATTTTCTTTCAATTTTGAATAGATAGAGTAATAGAGATAAGCCTTTACGCATACAAATTTATAACATTTAACACGTTAAAATATGAATATTTTCCAACAAAGATTACGATTAACAATGAATTGAAGGGGCAAGTGAATAATGGTGATATGTGACAATTTTAGTTTTACTTACTTCTTACCATGGATGAAGGTGATGAGGAAATTTTTTTTTTTGAAAACTAGAAATTATTGTCCCTTCAATTATTACTTTAAGGCTCACGTATTTCATTTTAGCATAAATAAGTTAAACATAATGCAATACCGGGAAACGCCGGCTAATAAGCTAGTGTATTTATAAAACTTCAAAGCGTAACAAATACACAACTTCGAAATATTTGAAAGTAGCTACCAAAATAAACAACTTACTACACACTAAATTCTCAAAAGTAGCAATGGTATCGAAACGGAACATTCTAACAATTCTTGGTTCTCAAACAATTGAGTCACTGCAAATGAATTTAGACAAATGAGTCAGGAGCAGCTGTCACAGCTTAAGATAAACAGTTGGTTACTGGATGAGGGTATTGCTTTCACTATGAGATTTTCCCCGAATTTAATTCAGTAACTTTTGAAACTGATTCGAAGTAAATACAAATGAATGATTTACTGATGCATATTGCAGTTATTTCATTCAAAAATCTGTTACATGTATATTCTCGAAGCTTGTTTAGTGTTTCGCATTTGTTTCTCCTGAGCAATATTAAATTTACTTTGCTCTTATAAAGAAGAAAAAACCTTATTGGCTCTAGCTAGATACAATCCTTTTAAAGATTTGGAACAAAGTAAATGGTAATGAATAAGAAAAGTAACATTTTTCTTTCATTTTTAAAGATATTAATTTCTTGATATTTATGTATAGCCTCTGCTTGGATTGACCTTGATTTTTTTTATTATTTTGTTTTTGACGTTTTTATTGTTTTCAGATACAGTTCATAAGTATAACGACGTTTTCAAAGTGAATATATTGAACTCAGCAAGTTTTTACTTACATTATGTGTTTTATAGGCGATTATATGTAAACTCGTCATTTTTCATACAGAATCTGTACGGGCATGTGTTTTTGAAATGTTCGTATAATTATTATAATATTGTTCAGAAAACGAATCTATTATTTTAGTTCGAAAGAGGGCCAATTGAATTTTGTGTGCTTCTGATAAATCATGATAAGGGGTAACTCTCTGCCTGGTATAACTAGGCAAGGGACTGTGTATTTGCACTTTGATGCGTAATATCTGCAAAATAATTGGAGCATAATTAGTTACGAAACTGCCGATAAATTTAGGCACAAATTGTTGACATAATAACTAATATGTTTCTTGCTTAAAATAATTAACATTAATAAAATCATTTCCCAGAGGATTTTTCGTCACGACCCAGATACATACTTTCATCACAAATGTGGCTCTCAAACTAAAAAAAGTGCCGTTGCAACACCGTTCTCAACTATTTCTATTACAGTTTTGAATTTGTGGCAGGGGAATGTTTGAAAAAACTCCGGACATAACTTACTTGACAATTTTAAGTTTAAGAAATACGTAATTAGATCTTATTTCATAAAAAAAGATATAGTTGCATTAATCCATTTTTAGACATTAATTGTCAAATTTATGTTGTGCAAATAAGTTTTTTGAAATATTACCTTTAAGTGTTAGACTTTAGGATTGGGACAGCCAGAGGACTGTGTTTTTGGTGCTTAGATAATTTCTAAAAAAAAACATTAAATTGTTCTCGCTCCAAATACAATTGGGCCACAAAGTATTAATGCTTTACTTGTATTAAGAGCGAATATTACTTTATTAAACTTTATTATTTTTAAGATACTCGGTCCGGACAGCCAATTACGAGTTTACAGAGAAACGCCCTTATTCAATGAAGTAACTGCTAATGTTGAAAATATGTGACTTTGAAAGAAGTTAAACAATTGCACTATCGTTGATAATATCATTACATAACATTGTTGATAAATTCAATTGTTTAATACAGAAAAGCTTACCGCATGTACAACACGCTAAAAATATATATTACCTATAATTCATGTGAACATATTAACAATTGACAGAAAACAATCTTAAGGAACTTAGCAATTGAACTTACTGCCTGACGGACTTCAAAATAGAATTCAGGATTGGACAATTTAATCGTGTATAACAGAATTGTGCCTCGTTAACAAGTAAACTCCTTCAAGTAAATTCAAGCAAATTAGTCGTAAGCAGCTGAAATAATTTGTACGTAGAACCTGAGGCAGGAAAATTTCAAGAACTGCAAGATTATTGTGTTTTCTGAAAGCGTATTAATTTTCAAAAGGGTTAAACATATTCTGCTTGTCACATGGATTGAATGTTTTATTTTATATCATAAAACTATGTTTTTATTTATTGCAAAATATGAAACACATTTATGCTTTACTTAACTGAGTTTTCAAGTGGTAGAGTCGGCTCTAGTGGACGGTTATAATGCAGTATTTTTTTTTTTTTAATTTTCATTTTTGTGAGATAAATGCTTGGCGAAGAATAATGTGTGAATAATTATTCATATCAGTTGCGGCTTAAGAGTAATTTAAATAATGGTTCACAAAAAAATGAATAAATAAATAAATATGCTGCTGCGACGTTACACAAAAGCAATTCTACGGTAACACGCATCATTTTTTCACAAAACAGATCTAAAGACTAGAAATATAATTCCTTGTTTTATTTCACCAACTTAATGAAGAACATGGTCTCTACTTCTATAGAATGCAGTTTAATTTTGAAGATTTCCAGAAAAAATATTTAAATACTATAATATTTTCTCCTAATGGACGCATCTCGTAAGATACTGTCTAATCTTTTATCGTACGTCCTTCCTTGCATTAGCGCATGCCCGAGGTCTCTTCTGATTTTCCCAAAACAGGGAGGAAATGCAAAGTACTGTCTGTTTGCGTATTGTGCACCTGGGAGCCACGGACGCTTCCATCTGAAAAAGGGGAGATAGTTTTTGGATGCGCAATACCCGATGCCTTCAGCTTTTGTTCGCTTACTACTTCCTCGTTGCTTTTCCCCCCTATTTCGAGAAAGTCCGAGGAGACTTGGCGCGTGGGCAGATGTCTCGGAGGTCGCACGAAAAAATTTTAGACAGTAACTTTCAACCAGATAGTAAATACTGAAAGCACCGGCAAGTGCGTCTCCTTACCTATCACCCCTTTTTCAAATGGAAGCGTTCATGACTGCCAGGTGCTCTTTTCGAGGTTGGACAGTACATCCGTTATAGAGCCAATAAATAAATATATACTGTCTGTCTACGTATTACGTGCCTGGCAGTCACGATCACTTCCATTTGAAAAGGGGTGATAGGATAAGGAAACGCACTTGCCGGTGCTTTCGCTTCTTACTTCCTGTTGAATGTTTTCCCCCCTATTTTGAGAAAGTCCGAGCAGGCCTCAGGCATGCGCAAATGCGAGGAAGGTTTTACGATAAAAGATTAAACAGTAAATACTGTTTTTGGAAATCTTTAAAATTTAACTGTATTTTATAGAAGTAGAGGTCATGTTCTTCATGAAATTCTTTCAATGAAACCAGGATCTAACATAATTGAAGTCGTTGACGACTGTTCTGTGCTGCAGTTAATGCTTTTTGTCGAAATGGAATTGTCCACAAGTTAGTTTTAATATTTTATTAATTTATTAATTTTTGAAATAAACACTTAATATGATTTTTCTTGAATTTAAGTATATTATTTAACATGAATGGGAGAATTGAGAGATTTGTTAGAACGCTCAGTACACTTTTCCACTTACCGATACGGCAGTGATAAGTCGTATGCGATTGTGGCACTATCCGATATTAGTACATGCAAAATGCATAAATATATGCTATGCGCTTTTCTACCTGCCGATTCTGTGAACCATCAGCATACAGATCGATGAGTTCGTTAAACTCAGCGAACTTTGAAAGAATATGCAAACTACTAAAATATTGATACACTATAATAAATTGATTTAATTGCAGGTTACAAGCAATCGTTATTGGCCTTGAGGCGATTTAAATACCTCCCTTACTTATTACAAACTACGAAACAATGGTGGGGATTTTGCGGAGTATTTGAAGTAGAAATTTGTAATTATTAAGATTTTGAAAGAGGTGAACCTTTTGCTGAAGTTAGATGAAACAAATGCAATTGCACCACTTTGCCAACTCCTGTCACATTTTACTCGTTTAATTAATGTCATGTTATTTAAATTTATAAGTAACGATATGTTATTATGCTAATTCATGAATGCTCACTATACCGACACTAATATAGTATAACATAAGTCAAAATTTAATTCAGATAGAGGTCTTTAAATATTATACTGATTTCCATCATTGTGTCTAGAATGCTTGTGGACAGACAAGAACGCGGAACAAATATCAGTTACATGATTCAAGTTAAGAACAATCAGACAGCAAAAAAATATGGTACAACATGTTTCATTTTATTCATAAAACATTTATTTGCATTGAAATTTACAAGCATATCTTTTTTTCATAAAATTCAATCCCTTTCAAAAGTTGAAATTTTATCAAAAGTTAGTGCTTCAATTAGGCAAATAATTATCACTTGCGGAACCCCTGTCAAAAGCTCCATTTAACCCAGTTTGATGTCCTATGGCTACCTTGGACAAGAGTTTGGTGTCATACATGATATAACATTTACCAACATCCATTTAAAGAGCAAATTTTGGTATGGAGGAAGCACATTGGGTTGTCCATCGAATAAAATATTCATGCTATCAACAATACATAATGAACTTGAGTAATTGTCGTTAATTAGTGACCAGGAATTACCCCAGAGATGGGGTAATTCCTGGCCACTTACGGGGCAATTATTGGTCACTCAAATGATTGATGAAAATGCATACATTTTGTAAGCACATTATTAATACAAGTTATTAAACTAATTAGATAAAGAATTTATTTATATATATAGCTAATTAAACACTGTATTTAGTTTTTTTAAGGAAGAATGCAATTGTTTTCAACATAATAGCTTTACTTAATAAAACTTAGCCAAAATACTTTTTATACACTTTGTATGCAATAGCTACAGCTTTTATATCTGTTGTGAATGAATCTTCACCTACCAAATAAATAGGTCCATAAAAAATATGGTGCACATGCACCATACACACTGAGCACATGCTTCTGTCTGTTATGAACAGGTTAAGGTGAACAGTTAAGTGAATAGTACAATGCAGTTACAATTAAGCATTTTTCTTAGTATAATTAAGAATAATTATTAAAACTTATAAAATAATTGGATGAAATTTAACAAAGAAAAATTCAGTATATTGTATACTTATCATTAACAGATAAGAATGTTACATTGCGGTTACAGTTAACTTTGCAGTTAAGGCTCACAGAGTTACATATAGTTTAAATCAATAACATATGTCAATAATAGGTGAAATAATAATCCATAAATATTAAAAAAAGGACTGACTAGGAATTACCCCACTGACCAAGAATTACCCCAGTAGCCAGGGGCATTATTTGGAGCCTTCCTGCAAATTATTCAAAACAATAATGGTAAATCCAAAACTATTTTTCAGTAACTGACATGGTACCTAATTCAACCAAAAAACGAAAAAGAAAAATATTCAGAAGTTTGAGTTTGATTACGATCTTTGTACAAATGTATCAAAACTAAGGCCAATCTTGTTTTACGAAATTTAACAAGCGATTTTAAAAAGATTTTTTTTTTCAAACTAAATACACAGTCAACTCATAATTAAGTAATGAATTGCAATGAAGATAGTTCAGAGTACCTCTGTGATTTTTTTCCTATTTTGTGAGCGTGAAATGAATTTATCTAGAGTTGACTTGAACTCTTTTTTTTTTTCGAACTAATCTGATGTAAGCCATGATATCGCATCCATTCTTATTTTCCTTAATGTGTCGATATTGGGGACTAGTGTGCAAATAATTTGTCACTGACAAAACTCCACCAGTAAAAGACTGCAGAGTTTTTTTCTTCGTTGATGCCATTTTCAATTTTCGATGTTAGCGCTCTCTATATTACTTCAACTAACTTTTTACCATTAGAGGAAAAAACCTTGATAAATTAAAAAACTGAATTGAAAAAAAACTACTATTATCCGTTTGTCTAAAACTTTTTTTATTGGTGTAATGGATGCCAGTTCGTTCTAGAAATGACGTGGGTTCTACGTCATGAATCTTTGAGAATATAATAAATCAACCACAACAAGCCGCTGATTAAAGCCAATTTTCAAATCGAGGCAGCCTTTAACCCTTTAACGGGCACAAGCCGTTTTCCCCAAAGTTCACATTTTGCATTATAATTAGAAAAATGAAGCTCATTTATGACCAAAAAATACTTTTAGTTTGTCGGATGGAACAACATAAAACATGGAGCAGCTCACAATGGAATGTTACATGTTGTACATAAAACTTTTGTGCATTTCTAGTGCGTTTTAAGTGCTAACGTGGTGGTAAGATATTTACCATCGCCTTAAAAAGGGTTAAGACTCAATTTTAAGATGCTTGCTTAAAATTCATAAATATTGCTCCAGTTTTCATTCCGTGAAATGAATGATTAAGACAATTTGAAACGAAATTTCGCAATCAGCAGATGCGTATGAAAGATTTCACGAATGTATTTATTATTAATGCTGAAATTATTTAAAACCCAGGTTTTATCCAAACAGGGGAACTTTTCCTAAGAGGTTATCTTCTAAATAATATGCTAAATACTCGAATTAACGTGATTTCTAAATTAATGAGTATTCAAAGCCATTGTTGAAAGTGAGATTAAATAAATGCTGTTCTATCATCAGAAAATTCTTCAAAGGTCTTAATTTACCTTGAATAATTGTTTGAGATTTTAAATATATTCTTTGAACACATGTAGATTTTGAAACATTCTCCACGTCGTATGAGTCTAAGGTTTTCAATTTATAATAAGGGAAGAATTTGGTTTTTAGTAAGTTTCTATATAAATTCTAAATTTCTAATGCCTCTATTCTTAATTTTCTGCCTGGAAAAAAGAGTTGCAAAATGCAGCTAATCATAGTAAAAGACATGCGAGAATTTGGGGAAGAACTACAGTTTCTAAATTCAAAGAAACATGTCTTATCTTAGCATCAGAAAATGTCACTTTTAAAATCGAATAATGATTGGTACTAAGAAAAAGGAATTATCAAATATGCAGAAATGACATTTGTAGATGTCAACAGAGGCTTCAGAAGCATTTTTTTTTCATTAAACACATGCTGTTTTACAACTGAAAGCCTCAAACATTTAATAATCCAATGCAATTCTAACCTCTTTTCAATGTCACGAGAACGACGTTTTGAAGCATATTAAAAATTGTGACAAAAAGATTAAGGCGTCAAGTATCAATACATATTTCATTACTTATTCCGTTTTTTGTTTAATTTTCAACATTTATGTCTAAATTTTCCTAATTTATTTCTTATATCATATTTTCATTTTTTTTTTTTCATTTTTTGAAAAGATTTAATAAATTTGCAAATGTTTTAAGAAAAAGAGATGCTTTAGATTGGTATTCTTGTACAGTTATTGAGCGTTGTTTCAAATTTTAAGGACATCTTTTGCTAATTTTAAATTATTTTCAGGTACTTTGAACGACATTTTAGAAATTTATTAGGTCATTAAATACTCTGAAAAAAAAAGTTTTTTTCTTCATTCAAGCATATAAAATGTTAATGCATTATTTCGAGCAACTTGTTTCCTCACTTGTGCTTTTTAAAGTTAATTTTAATACTGTAACTGAATTTAAAAAATGAGTTTAAAATTTTTTAAAGGTTGAAAACATGGAACTAAATGACACTAATGCTACTTACAAGTCTGTCAGTTGCCATGGTTTATTTATTAAATTTCTAAACCGGTCAAAATGCTTTTTCGAAACGCAACTGTGCCGTTAACATAAAAAAACATAAATCAAGGGGAAAAGTATTTTTAGATAATATAATTTTGTGAGACAATGCAAAATACTTACTGTTTTCTTTGAAAATGTCGGTCAGTTAATTAATTACCAGTGGAATCAAGTTTTCGGCTTCCAAAGTATCATGAGTCAACTAGATTGTGATAAGTTAGAAATCTATATAGTCCTTTCTAGGAAACCATATGATAGTGTAATAATGAAAAACACTTCAATGAGCAACAATTGAAAGAGGATAGTGAAACATATTTCTGAACGCATAAATTATTTATTCTCACATACCACAGGCTTTGTAGATGTGTTTCCTTCCACATTAAGAATGAGACGCCGTGAGATATTTAACTTCAAGTCTTTGAATTTGGCATTTTTCTAAAAATTTGGACAGACTTAAAGAACTCATATCTGGATAATGGGAATCCGAGGACAAATATTTTTTATGTTATAAAATGTGTTGACATGCTCTTTCGGTAGCAACCTATTTCAACGTTTTGAATTTTTCCACTAGTGTAGCATGGTTTTGAACGACGATTCTAATAAAAGTATCCCACACATTTTCAAGTCATATGAAAGTGAAAACAACTCAAAACCTGACGTGTATAATAAGAACCAAGGCAATGCAAAAAATTCATCTCTGTTTAATTTTATTTTCAATTTTCATTATATATAAGTTGCATTATTATAAGAAAATTATTTAAAACGAACAGTAAAAATAAATATTAAAAAATACGAAATCCGCTTTATTCACATACACGCCTCAAAATAGTTTTCAATTATTGTTGATTTTTTAAATATATTATTACAACACAAACTTACACTAAAACGAACATAGCAACTCATAAAGAACAAAAAAAGACTGATAAATAAATTCCAAAATCAAGGGAGCTCATTAAGAGCTCTATAAAGTTAGTAAAATTTCAAGAGTTTTAAAAAATTGTGAAATTGCGTTTTTCAAATTGGTTTTTAGAATTCATGTGACGTCATCTTTAACAAAACTTGGCTTTCTTTTCAAGTAAACGATAATTATCAAATTATAAACTTGATTTTCAGCAAAGACCATTCTTAATAACCCTCTCCTTTTTATTCCAGTACTCCACTGATGATACTACTTGTAGTAAACACCAGGCAATGAGTGACAAAATAAAATATATTGTATCCCAACAAGCTGTGTTTCAAACAGCTATAAAGGCGATGGGCACGTAAAATCCAAGTTGTTTGAAAAAAAAAGATAATTACAATAATAAAATAAATAAAATAATATATATAGAATAAACGGCACTACAGAAAATGATCTAACGTCATGGCAAAGTTAATAACATAAGACGTACTTAACAGAAAGTAAAAAGATTTTCTTATGACGATATTGAGCTTTTGGGCTATAAAAAAGGCATCTGGTGTGTAGTTATGTCTTTTACTGTCTTATTTCTGTCCTACTCCTAGTGAAGGAGCTGCTTCTTTTTAGTTGTGGCTTACTGTCAGTTATGTTTCCTAAAGTAACGTTTGGACACGTTTTGAATTAATTGTTTCGTATTAAAAGGGCGTTGCGAGAAATGTGATAAGTTATGTCTAATATGATGCAGATATTATTAAGCTTGTTCTGATATTCTTAAGTAATTTTTGATAGATTTTGAAGTACCTTGATGTGATATGTCTTAAAAGAAAAATACGTGATATTCAGACAGGTTAACAAAAAGCTTATCGTACTCGTTTTGGCTTAGGTATTATTGAAATTGTTTTCATCTCTGGCAGATATTAAACTCTTTAGGATATGTTTATATGTGTTGAAATCCGTTCCAAAAAGCTCTAAAAGTTCATTACATTAGATTGCTCCGTAATTATTGGCCGAAATCGAAACATAAAGAAAAACAAGCGTCAAAACTAACTATTGTTTTTAAAAGAGGGATCTTTGTCGACAAAAGTTCTTAACGAGTTTTGAGAACAAAAATGCCACTGTGGCAAAAGTAGGCATCATATTGGTCAAAAAAAACTCCAAAGCTCCCTATATCATAGCATCCTCACTCAAAACTGTTTTTTCCCTCAAATACCTGCCCAATTGGCAAAACATGTGGCAGTTGATCAGAGCCAAGTACGGAAAATAAGATTAATGCCTTAGAAACTCATACCTCAAGGCCTGGGTGTTTTTCCGGACATTAATCGAAACATGTAAACGTAATCAATCGTGCAGGGGTATGGAACTGAACCTATTGACTAGTACTGGTAGTTTTATGAGAAGTGTCATGAGTTATTTTTTCAAATAACGACAGTTACGCATTCGTATTAATGGTCTGGACCCGCTGAAGAAACTCATTTTGACCAAGGTCTTGACAGTCCACCAAACAGAGAGGAAGATCTGTGGATGGAGGTTTGGTTTGGGTACCTGTTTCTCGTACTCTTTTGAAGCAGCCATTGTGCTTTGATCTTGTGATGGTCGTACAGCACCAGTTTTTCATCTATTGTGAAGATACAGTGCAAGACTGGGTTACTAACCTCGAACTTCTGTATCAATTTACACATCTCTAGACGCGGTAAACAATGCACCTCCGTTAGCCGACGTGATATGCATTTATTAAGCTTTTTCAACATGTCCGTTGCCACTAAATGTTGGAAAATTATCTATGGTGCTATAGAGGGATTTTCTTCAAGTAATTGTTGATTGGGATTCGAGCTTTTGCCATAAACAGTCCATATCACTCCGCATAGGACGACCGGCTCTAGGTTCATGCCGAATCCTCGCTAAGACACTTGGTAAGACATCTACGGACTGTCCGTTGACTTGTCGGGCCCAAAACCTTATAGTCTAAGATCCCACCGCAGTTTATCTACACTCATAGCGTACACTCAGCACGTATATATCAAATTAAAGCACATTTTTTTCTGAACGTGATGCACTAAGTCTTCGTATGTAAAAGTGCCCGAAACCTATAGGCAGCCTGGCCTAAACAGGACATATGAATGTAGTATTTCTACACTCATTGCGTACACTCATCACGTATATATCAAATTAAAGCTGATTTTTTCCTGAACGTGGACCACTAAGGCTGCCTATGTAAAAGTGGCCGCAACCTCTAGGCAGCCTGGCCTAAACAGGACATATGAATGTAGTATTTCTACACTCATCGAGTACACTCATCACGTATATATCAAATTAAAGCTGATTTTTTTCTGAAAGTGATGCACTAAGGCTGCCCATGTAAAAGTGGCCGCAACCTGTAGGCAGCCTATCATAACAGGTCACATAAAAGAAGTATTTCTACACTCATCGCGTACTCTCATCACTCATATATCAAATAAAAGCTGATTTTTTTCTGAACATGATGCACTAAGGCTGCCTATGTAAAAGTGTCCGCAACCTCTACGCAGCCTAGCCTAAACAGGTCACATAAATGTAGTATTTTTACACTCGTCGCGTACACTCATCACGTATATGTCAAATTAAAGCTGATTTTTTTCTGAAAGTGATGCACTAAGGCTGCTTATGTAAAAATGGCCGCAATCTGTAGGAAGCCTGCATAGCAGGCCACATAAATGTCAAATTCTTCATTCATGTAACTTGTTTAGACCCGGCTGCCTACAGGTTGCGGCCACTTTTATATAGGCAGCCTTAGTGCATCACTTTTAGAAAAAAATCAGCTTTAATTTGATATATACGTGATGAGTGTACGCGATGAGTGTAGAAATACTACATTCATGTGACTTATTTAGGCCAGGCTGGCAAGAATTTGCGGTCACTTTTACATAGGCAGCCTTAGTGCATTATTATCAGAAAAAAATCAGCTTTCACTTAATATATACGTGATTAGTGTACGCGATGAGTGTAGAAATACTACATTCATGTGACCTGTTTAGAAAAGGCTGCCTAGAGGTTGCGGCCTCTTTTCCATAGGCAGCCTTAATGCATCACGTTCAGAAAACAATCAGCTTTAGTTTGATATATACGTGCTGAGTGTACGCAATGAGTGTAGAAAGACTACATTCATGTGACCTGTTTAGGCCAAGCTCTCTAGAGGTTGCGGCTACTTTTACTTAGGCAGCCATAATGCATTACGTTCAGTAAAATATCAGCTTTAATTTGATGTATACGTGATGAGTGTACGCAATGAATGTAGAAATATTACATTCATGTGACCTGTTTAGACCAGGCTGTCTATAGGTTGCGGTCACTTTTCCAGTGGAAGATTAGTGCATCACTTTCAGAAAAAAATCTGCTTTAATTTGATATACATGTGATGAGTGTAAAAATTTGACATTTATGTGACCTATTATGCAGGCTGCCTACAAGTTGCGACCACTTTTACGTAGGCAGCCTTAGTGCATCACTTTCAGAAAAATATCAGCTTTAATTTGATATATACGTGATGAGTGTACGCGATGAGTGTAGAAATACTACATTCATGTGACCTGTTTAGGCCATGCTGCCTAGAGGTTGCATCTACTTTTACATAGGCAGCCTTAGTGCGTCACATTCAGGATAAAATCAGCTTTAATTTGATATATACGTGATGAGTGTACGCAATGAGTGTAGAAATACTACATTCATATGTCCCGTTTAGGCCAGGCTGCCTATAGGTTTCGGGCACTTTTACATCCGAAGACTTAGTGCATCACGTTCAGAAAAAAATGTGCTTTAATTTGATATATACGTGATGAGTGTACGCTATGAGTGTAGATAAACTGCGGTGGGATCTTAGACTATTACGCTTTGCTGAAGCTAGCCATTGTTGCAGCCATCAACCAGCCAAGACATAATTCGCGAAGAATCACGAATTACACGCCCCGTTCCTCCAAGATTAAGTAATGGCAGTAAGGGAAAATTCGATTATAAAGCATAGGGACTGTCCCACTACACTTTGTAGAAGTATTAGTTCATCACTACTGCGTTGGTAGGAATGATCTGCAGAAGTGGCATATATCGTTTGCAGCCAATAATTATAGAACAACCTAATATTTATTATGAGAAAATTACAACTTTACTTGGCATCATGCTCTGTTAATGATAGATGATTTGCAGGTGTAACTGGAATGCTTTGAGCTTCTTTAAAAGCTACTCAAATTGGTTATTTTACAATAAACATTGTTAATAAATGTAGCTAAACTAATTTCTTGTAATTAAATCGATTTATAACATCAAACCACTAATTCTTTAAAGCATTTCAAAGCACCAGAGATAGTTAGGGCTAAAACATAACGAACATGAGTTTAAGTATTAATTTAACTAATATTTTGAAGAACATCTGTTGTTATGAGCCAATTCTTGCATAAAGAAAAATATCCAAAATGATTTTTTAAACTGATTTTATTTATTAATTTAGTATTGATTATTGCAACATCATACAGAAACATAATAAATTTTCAACGGTCAAAAAAATGAATAAATGAAAAAAATTGGACACAAAAATGATTGTGACAATACCACTTGTAAGTTTAAAACAAATCGTGCAAAAAATGTTACTAGACCTTGGGTAATAAGTACTAAAATCATTAAAATATGCATGTACATATGTGCTAAAAATCCAGAAAATGTGAACTAAAATTTAAAAAAAAACAACTAATAATTGTTTTAATTTCGTTAGGAAAAGTCAAAAATGTTAAAAAAAAAGTGATTGCTTCTAGTTTCTATATTGCACTATTCAGGATACAAACATATATTGTGATATTTATTCACATGAAAAATAGAAAAATAGTATGCTATGCACATTAATTACTTTTATGGCAATAAATCACAATATGTCTTTGAAGATTTTTCCGTTAAATGCATTGCTTTTGCCACTTAATATCACTTCCAAAGATGAAAAAATCCGCCAACTTCTGCTTAATTTATAGGGCAATATTAAAAGTGCCGTGTTTCTCAGAAAATAAGACACGGTTTTATTTTAATTTTGTTTTTCAAAAAATGCTCCAGGCCTTACTTTAAGAAGATATCCCCCCCCCCCCCCGTCCGATAACGGCGGTAAATATTTGAAGAAATAATGCTAATTTTGAAACGAAAACAAGAATGAAGTCTTCAACAAAATTTTATTGAAATAAAAGGAAAAATATCTTTTGAAAAAAAATTGTGCAGAGTGAATAGTTTTTAAGATCTCCTGTAAAATTTAAAAAACTGTAATTGGCTGATTTTGATACTAAACGCCTTGTATATAGAAATGTTTCACGTTGTCACACTTAAGTTTAACTTTCGTTACTTGAAAAGTCACTTAAAAAAATAGTTCCCAAAGAGATCCCAGACACTCGAGCTCATTATTAGCTTCGGATATTTCTCAAAAAGTAACTGATCATTACCGTGGCATAATCTAAGTGAGGAAAAAAAAACTCATACCAAAAGCTATTGAAACTTAGCCTCATTACGTAATCATGAGCTAAAGTGCAAGAATTTAAAAGTCGCTGTCATTAGAGACTCGATGCAATGAAATTTGCAGACAAATTTTGGAAGTTTCTATTCGTTTAACCAAACATTTTATAAAATACTCTTAATTCAAGCGATAAACGTGCACTTGATAACAGTTTTAGAAGTATATTTGAAGTGTTACCTTTTATGTCAGAAACACCTCATTATAAAGTACTTCCCATGTATTATATTCTACTCATAAATTTCTTAATGCAGTCTAGAACGGATATTCTATTGGCAAGTTTTGCGTGAGTCGTTGTAATTAACATAAAATACTGAAATCAGTAAGTTTCTAAAAACGTTTAAGGAATAAAATGATCTCAACTATACTGCTCAAAACAATTAGGGGAGCAAGACGTTTCTGCAACATCCCGACTTCTGCCCTTATCTCCTTTTTCTGTTTTTTGACGTCATGAACTTTGATGTGCATATAAAGCTTTCTTCTTCCGTTTCTGGTAGGCTTTAAAATATGGATGATTCATTTTCGGTTAAGACTTGACGCATGCACAAATGCGTGAAAGATTTTACCTAAGAAAATCACAGTATTCCATTGAAACAATTGTGTCAGTAGGCGAAAAAAGTGCTACACTAACTGAACTCAAATGAAGCCACTATGCCTCAAAGGGATTAAGCCTTTATGCCCTGATGGGACTCCAAAAGTCCCGCTTATATTAATTTAGTATTATGAATCCTAAATGGCTGGAGTCATGCTGAAACTTTTAAGTACCACTCCTTGTACTTTGCTGAGAGGCTGACTGATGGTACCTGCGATCGGAAACAGTTCTCTAAGGGCCCTAAGACATAGGGTGCCTTAGACCCCAGATGTTTTCAAAAAAAAAAAAATTATCTTTATATTTTAGTTGTTTGCGGTATCTCTACTAATAATAAAGCTGAAAGTTTGTCTCTCTGTCTTTCCTTCTGTCTTTCCTTCTGTCTGTCTGTTACGCGCGTAGCGCCAAAACCGTTCGGTCGATTTTCATGCCACTTGGTACAAAATTAGTTTGTAGCATGTAGTTTTGCACCTCGAAGCGATTTTTCGAAAATTCCATTTCGTTCTTTTTCTATTCGAATTCTTAGCGGAAATTCGATAAAATAGGGAAGAAATATTTCACACACATTTTCAAGTCTTATGTCATTCGAAAGCTTGAAATTTTCTGCACAAAATGAAGTTTTTTCGAAGTTTCTACGATCATCAGGAGAGCTGTAACAATTGTTTTTAGAATCCCGGAATTCAAGGCTTACCTTCAGTAAAGCAAGCCAAACGATTCTAAAATGGTTAATGAAATGAATTATTTTATCAACGGAAATCAACTTTTCATGCTGTTACTATGGTTACGTGTTCATACTTATTTTTGTTTCGTTCTTTTTCCAGGGTTGCCAGAAGTAGTATTTTTGATACTACGGTAGTATTTTTTCGGCCCAAATAAGGAGCGTAGTATTTTTCTGGCCACCCTGTTTCCAATATACTAATGACTTAATTAAAAGATTTGGCGGATTTTTTTTCCATTTTTATAGATTTCGCATTTCAGCAATATTGATTTTGGCAACGTTTAGAAACAGTAGTAGGAGCGTCTATCGCCCATTTAGCGAGAAAGGGGTACCCAAAGCACAAAGATTAACCAAATATCGTATAAATTGTGACATTGCAACGTTCTTTTTAAAGTGTTTCATTTCGGAAAATGTATTGTTTTGTTTTTAAAGCTGGGAAAGGAAACTTTCTTCTTCTTTCAAATTTTGGTAAGATTTCTGTTGGTTTCTGTGAGCAACAAAATTTTTCTTATTTTCTCTTTTGGCTTATTTTTGTGCATCTCCAGTTGGGGTTTCATTTGAATGTCACAAGGGGATGCTTTACCCCTTTTTTGGAGTTAATCAGTGTTAATTTCAATGCAGATGAATTGGCACGACCACTTGGCGATATATCGCCAAGCCTTCGATCGCGAAGTATTTGTCGCCAATTTGGCGACATATCGCCAAGTTGGCGATTTTTTTTTTTTATTTGGACTCAATTTGGCGCTATTAGCGATATTTTGCCAATTTGGCGACAAATTTGCGATTTTTTTAAAAACTTTTTTTGGGGGGGGTTCAATTTGGCGCTATTGGTGATATTTTGCGAAAAATTCACTGAATGATGTTAAAATCGGCGATATTTTGGAGATTAATCATTGTAGAACATTTTTTTGCATTGTTTCGTGGCAAACTAGGGATATAAATGTTTGAATTGTTATCTTACTCCCTCCAAGCACTATTTTAGCACTTAAGGCATCTACTAAGAAATGTACACGTAGAAGGAAGTAGTGTAGGACCCATGCCAAATTTTTATATCATACTTTGAAGGAATTGTAGTTGAATTATAACTAAAATAGAGTATTTTTTCTGCTATATTAATTATTTTACAAATGAACTTTTAATTTTATACCACGGGCAAAGCCGTGCGGGTACCGCTAGTTTTCAACTAAAAAATCAAAAAATATTTAAGGATTCATTGTTAAATTAATTTGGGACATAAAGGGTTAAGATTTGGAAAGGTTTTCTATTTGAAGTACTCCTTTGCACTGATTTCAAAATAAAAAAAAAAGCGTATGATTCTTAACGATCCAAATTAAGAGTTCAAAGTTAGAAATATTTCATTTAAAATACTTGCTTTTGCTTCTAAACTATTTCGTTTTGGTGTCCATTTTCATGTTTTAAATTTTATCTAATCAATTCAGTTTATTTTCTTTTATTTTTGGCTTTTTATTGATTAAGTCAAAAAGCAGCATTAAGAAACTTTCCGTTTTGACCTGTGGCAGCTACTTTAAAACCAGTGTTCCAATCAATCAGGAAAAAAGTGAGGCAGCTTTTATTGTTATTTCACTCCGCTGCATTTATTTTACCTTTTTTTTTTCTTTGAACTTTAGTTAGTTTACTATACGTTCATCTAGACGTAATAGCTATGAGCTATTACGTCTCTTTAGAGCACTTCATATATAATGAAAAGATAAAACTATTCCAAATGTTTTAACTAAGCTCGCGTTCTTCTTATATTTATTTTTCAGCACAGGAATCAAATAGTTATTTATATAAAGAAATTTATTTGGGGGGCTCTATTTAAACTTTTAAAATACTTTTAATTATATTATGACATGTTGTCTATTGAAGCAACAAAATGTGTAACAACTAAATTGAAATATTTTGGGAAGAAAAGAGGGGTGTGTGTATCCGAATGGATTCTATATTTGGAGCAGGAAAAGCAAAAATTCTGTTGCTTCCGGAGCGTTACTTTATTACACCTTCCTGTTATCAATGACTTATCAAAAGTAAAATTATTTTTTCACTGACTTCGCATAGCGAAGGCGGAATTAGACGTTGAAGCGTGCTTAATTGCATCAACAAATAACTACGTCTGATTCTTAATTAAAAGAACAAACGCTCCCGTATCCAAAATACATATATAATCCAGTATTAAAAAAATTACTTTTCCCTCCTTGCTTCCATGTTCAAAATTTCATTTTTTTTTGCTGCAACAAGAATCTTAAACTCGTTAACACCCGCTAGGAAAAGTAATTTTAATACATTACGCCATCTTCCACTGTTAGAATATGAAGGTGATCACCCGTAATTGCCACTGTGCGGTCTCTTTTATCTTCTTATCCGGTTGTAACCTTTAATGTAGACTCATTAGAGAAAACTATATTGCATGCTCACTCATAGCATGCATCTTTTGCCGAGGGGAATAATGAACTAATATCAGCTTTGTGCAGAAGTACTCTATTAGGGCCTGGAATCTCCGAGCAGCAAAACTAATAACGAAGTGACATGATATTAGAAAATTGGGATCTGAAATTAGATTTATGCTCTAGTTGGGAGTAGATGATATCTGTTGGAGATTTCTGGTGCTCAAAAGCCCAATTAGGATAAAATAGGATAGCCGTATATAAATACTGTTTTGGTCACAACACATTTGATTTTTGTTTGCTATTTATTTTTATTACAGTTTGATTTACGAAACTGTTGAAAATTGTATGATATACCCAAAAATGTTCTTTTGATGCAAGCTTTTTTAATACAATAGGAAAGAGAATTAATATTCCTGTTTACAAATAGTTATACACTTTTAAGTAGGTATTTTTTTACACGTGTATTTCTTCTCACACAAACAAGACAAAACTGTTTTAGTTCCAATAAAAATCGTCATTAAAAATGTTTTAACATTATTATTTTTTACTATGGCATAAATTCTTACTCTTTTTTATACTATACAATTCAGGGTTTTTTAATTCTTTTAAAATTGTTTTATATATATTATAGTTAATAAATATCATAGCTAATTACAAGTAATATTTTAATACATAAAAATTATAAATATAAGTATCTATTTTTTGTCCCCACCTTTACAAAATAACTATTGAAACATCTTTTCAACAGGTCGAGTTCATTAGAAAAAAATGAAATAGAAAATAGCTGATAAACTGAAGTTTACCGCGAGGTTAGCATGAGTGCTGACAAAACAGTCAGCTCAAAATATGTAAGAACAAATTTTTTACCTATCCGGTTTACTAATATCCTAAAACTTACAACTTTAAAAAAAAGTGCTTTATACAATGTGGCTCTGGTAACTTGATGCTTAACCTTAAAATAGCTCATTTTTCTTTGATTGCAGGAATGAATTCTTTGATTGGCTAAAATTCTATATCAGCAAATCAAATAGGTACTCCTTAAACCTATTTTTTGGAAAGTTTTAAGCCTCAGCGAATCAAAACTCAACTCATCAATGCTAGACTATAACCCTGAATACGTGTTTTTCAACGCATTTTGCAATTATATGTGCCATATTTCTTTTTTTTTTTAATTTCAATATTAGAGTACTCAATAAAGTAAACGTTCATTATTTGATGTTCCTTTTTTTTCAGGACCTCCATAGTACGCATGAAAACTTAAAAGTCGAGGCCTAGTTTATTCAAATGCGTTACCATAAACCAGGATTCTTACAGATGTTAGCATTATTGAAAGCAAGTAAATTGTTTTTCGACGCAAACAGTCGCTGTCAGGAAATCTTACCTTAACACACTTATAAACGTATGTCTCCATTGCATTTTCGCTCTAACTGCGTTTCTCGTTTGTTAGAATGTATTAGATTTTTAGAATTTCAATGGCGAAACTAGAAACAAATCTTCACATTTTCATCACAAATGCAAACATTTTGGATAAGTGTGTCGAAAAAACAGACTGCAAATGATGTATCACGAGAAAAATTCATTTTCCTAATGCCTCTAGGAAATATTTTAATAAAGTTTACTGGATAACGTTTGTATGATCCAAGATATTTTATTTTTCAGCGAAAGAAACGAAATGACAGAGGAAAAATAGTAAATAAACAAATAAGCATTTGAATTTTTGTTTCAAGCTAAAACAAGGCGACATATGATTCCTTAAGTAAAAAGTATGTTAATCCAACACTAAAAGTAATCAAATAATCGTTTTCTATACAGATTTTGTTATTAGGAAGCATGCAATACCATATTTTAAGTTCAAGTTTGAAAATAAGAGTGAAAATTCCGTCATTTGGTTATTTTTTAAGAAATTAATCCATCCTTGTGTTTTTACTGATAAAAAGTTAACTTAAGTGGCGGAAGTCTAAAAATTCATACTTACAAGATAAAAGATGGCAATGAAATAGGAAATTTACCGAAACAATCCGTTTTTCCGTTCAGTCATTACAAAAATATGAAAGTATATTGTGACTCATAAATCAGAAGCAATTCCGATATTAGCTGCTCAATTTTTAATTGTGCTATTTCAGACACTCCTTTTTTAATGTTAATGTAGAAACATTTTTATTTCAAGTGGTGTATATCAGAAACATTTAAAATTTTAGTCACGTCAGTAGCGGCAACAATAAATACTTTGTTTGCGTCCTTACATCGTTACACTTCACATCCAGTTTTTAAACTGTTCAAAGTTGAAAGAATTTTATTTTCATATCAATTATAAATTACATTGCATAAATTTGTGTTTAAGAAACGTTGCGGAAAGCCACTTTGTTTGACTTTAAAATACAACAGCGTATGTCTCATCATGCTCTCACTTGGTATCTTAGTGCTGCCATGGCCTCATATGTGTTTGAAAACAAAAAGAAAGAAAGCTATAGTAGACTAATTTTGAAATGTATCGTATTTAAACGTAAATTTTAGCTATGAGAACGGAAAGCAAAACAAGCAGTACAAAATTACAATTCATAGCATTTTGTTCAGGGAAATTTTCTTGTAAGAAATAGCAAGGTAGAGAATTTCAGCACTCTACATTTAAATTAAGGGAAAGCATTTTCTTCCCTTTTAGACTTGACGAAATTGTAAAAATATTTGCCTGGCGGGCCTCGTGTCTTTAATGTGAACAAACATCTTTAGAAAATAGGTGCAATTTAGAAGTACTGATTAAAGCTATTCAGATTGCTACTCGCTGAAAGACGGAACGTTTAAGCTAAAACGAAGCATAAAAGAGTATTCATTTGAAGTGAGTATAGATATGCAGTGCGTTTCAGTTTGGTTACAAGAACGTTGGTTTACAACAACTTTTAATAAATATGAGTTTTAAGAGATTAATTTGCACTACAGGGTTGCGAAAAATTTATTTTTTGGAATAATGATCATGAAACAAATAAAATTACGATAAGTAGAAAAAAGTTCCAATTGTTTTTTTTTTTTTGTAACGAAGCATTGAATGACGAAATAATCAAATAATCTGTTTTCGCAGTTAAAATAATAAAAAATAAGTTATGAATCTAAAAGAAAAGAATGCCAGTTTACCTGCTTCTATTTCAGAACAAAATTGAACTAAACTTTTTGCTTTGAACAGGACAATAATTATATCATAAGCACGTTAACATTTAACATAATAGTTTACATTTCTACCCATGCGGTTTTCAACAATCTTGTTTCTGTCAAATTTAGTTACAAATGTAGTATAATTTCACTATGACAGATGGACACGATTAAAGGCAACAAATGAAAAGCCCCCTTGTTTCTTGACCACAATCGTCGCTTTCATCTTTATAAAACCTGTTTTGATTTCCGGGAACTAGGGACCTGACCCTTCCGGGGGCCGGCGGGTCCCTAGTCCCTGGTTACTGCTGTCAAGCGCGAGTTAGCCAGCTTCTTAAATTTTACCTCATCTCTTGCATGATACTGATAACAGTCCGTCCGTGAAAACCGCGGCTATCACTCGGGAACCATTCCACTTTAAAAAGGGTGGAATGGGTTGTGAGTGGGAACTTTCCGAAGTTTTCAATACAAAACTTGCATTTTCGCTATCCATCTGACTTATTCAACTAAACTATGTATTTGAAATTAGCATCGTTCTACGTTGTTTGATACGGCTCAAAATGCTTCTTATTATTCTTCCCCTGATTGTTAACTTACCTATCGCGCGGAAGGTTTTACCTAAGAAAATCAGACAGTAAGCGCATTGTGAAACAAGAATAAAAAACAATTAAAGATAATGTAAATTCAATTTGTTAAATAATAGGCAATTAGCAACAGCATTATTTAATTTCGTCCAGCGATCTAAAGGTTTTATGTGTAAACTGAAATAAATTGCTTTTGTTTGAACTAAAGGATGAGAAAATAGGTTCGAATGCATTCGCCCGGGGGATATTAATTAAAATCCAACCTACTCTGTTTAAATAACACATCTCAGAAAATTCCCATTTGTTACTGATGACATTATTTAACATTTCGTTTGAAAAAATTATATCTTTGTCTAGCAATGATTTCTCAGAATTGCTTGAGTTCAAATGAAACATTTAAAGTATAAAAATTGCTTTATCAAATATTTGAAAAGTTAATAGGATTTCGAAGATGCTTTGATTTAAAAAAAAACATTGTAAGTGATCCTAAACAGCAGTTTAAAGCAAATCGGATTTGGAACAGGGAACTGAAGAGTTATTTGAAAATGGGAATGCTTAATAGAAATCTGATTTTTTGCAAAGCCGGTCATTTGTTTAGAGGTAGCTGTTTCAAGCTAGAAAACACATTTTTAATTAAAAAACGTGTTATATTCTATTGCATAATCCCTTGCATGTATCGTAGTTAGAAATTTTGTTTCTAGTTTTATAGGAAAACAAGCTAATTTCTTTATAGAAAGCAAATGATTTTTCAAACAAAAAGAAGCAAATGAAAAACACTGATATCAGATTTCATGAGTTTCTGGTATGTACTACAATGCTTTTTGCCAAAAATGTTTAAACTGCAACTGACGAAGTGTAAACATGCTTATCAAAGTCAATTTTGACAGTTACAAGAGATGCTCCAGTTGTTTTGTGGTTCTTCAAACGATGTAACATAGAAGACTTCGTGAAGCGATGTTTAATTTGGCAGCTGTATGAGATATCACAAACTGTAAGCTAATGCGTAAAAAACTTTTTCCGTTCCCTTACTTTCTTTTTTTCTTCTAAACAGACGATTATTTTGTTACTACATTTCATTCCTTAAACGAAAGCTTTCTCAAATTCTTAATTTTGCACCTCAGAACCAGAGTAACGTAAGTCCATTTTCGTCAATTTCAGTAGAGGGCAAAAACGACTGTCGGATGAATGCAAAGGATGGGACTCGCGATCTCTTGATGCTGCTATATAATTGTGAAGGAATTTCGTTTCTAGAATAACATTCTTATGGGTCGATGCGGAATAAGATTCTACATACAATGAAACGAAAAAGTGAAAATCGGCATTTTTGGACTTACGTCCTTCTGGTTCTGAGGTACAGAATTTTTAGATCATGAAAATAAAATTTTGAACCCATAATTTAAAAAGAATAACTAACATACGCTTGGAATGTTTAAAGTTTCCTCATAAAGTTCTAAAACACTGGAACTCATCTGTTAGAATTTGTTACAGAAGATTCACAAACAATGAATGCTTTTAATAATTCTGTGGCTTGGTTCTAAAAGGACCTAAGTAAAAAATGTTAGATTCGAGAAAAAGACGATGAAAGATATTTGAGATTTTTTAGAATGCTATAACTTTCTTATATTAAGATTCCCACAATTATTTTTTTGTATTTGTTTATTGTTAGTGTAAAGAATCATTATTTTATCATATGAAATTTTTTATATATTATATAAATTATATATTATATATATAATAATTTATATAATATATAATATATATATTATGTATAATATATATAATATATATATAATCATTTATATAATATATAATATATATATATATATTATACATTATATAGACATTGACCTTTGTAGAGTTAGAGTTTTAATTGGAAACTTTTGATGTAAATAACACAGAATGTGAAAAAATTGACATTGGCCCTTTTAGAACCAAGCCACAGAATTTATGGACGGAAAAAAAAATCTTAGACGAGATTCAGATTTTGGTGTTGAACAAATACGGTATTCTACTCCTAGAGAATGGCAGCTTTTCAATGCATACAATACAGCGAGCCATTTAACTACTAGGAATATATTCTGAGAGATCTGTTGTCGCCAGCTCGAACCGAATACAGCCCCAGAGGAAAACTTCACTTTTGACACATAATTCAAATCTTTTATCTTCGTTGATGTTTCATTTTAAATATAAAAGCTCTTTTGTATGAATAAAACATTGCGAAAGATGAAAATTGTTCCATTTTAGTTGGGTTTTAAATTCAATCGTAGCTCAAAAAGTCAGCTGGAAATGTATATTTTCATGAAGACCTCTATTTACCATGACCTGTGTGAATGCGACGGGTAGTCTCTAAGTAAATATTTCCAATTAAAACATTTTTTAGTTTCTTCTTTACTTCATCATTGCAAGAACTCCCCCACTAGTGATCGCTTTAAACTATCTTCTAGTCAATGAGTCGTGAATTCATTAAAAGGCAGGAGTCCCGCGACAGGTGGGGGGAGGGGGTAACGTGGCACAAACATTGAACTTTTAGGGGGAAATTTGAGAGGATTTTTGTTATTATTTTGAGGGGAGGAGGGGAGCTGAACTTTCCTCTTGAAAGCCAACTGATCTTTCTAGTATAAGGGGAGGGACTTGAAAAGGGGAGAGACTCGAGGGGACCAGGTAAGGCAATTTCGACTAAAGATTTGATTTTTACTTTTTTACATCATTAAAAAGTTTAAACTTTTCTCTTTCCAACCATAGTTCAAACTTGTTTCTCAAACAAACAGAAACTCAGAATTTTTTGTTCCTTCAAAAGCATTCACCTTGATCATCACGGGAATGAAATCGTAAATGCGTTTCTCTTGAAAGATGAATTTTTCAAACTTATGGGACCAACTTTTTAATGACACTTTTTTATGTAGCTTTTTACGTTTTAACATAAGGATTTGACGATATATTGAAAAAAAAAAAAAGAAACTTACGGAGTTAAAAATTATCAAACATGCTAATTTAAACAAGGTTTTAAATAAAATAATAAATACATATTTGTATTTCGCCTTAGAGAGAAAAGGGTGCGTTAAAGTATGTAAAATATGTTATTCTAACAGGTATGAAAAGTTCTTAGCCCGATCTTTAACCATTTCTGAGAAAAAGGCACATAAAGTTAGTGAATTTAACATGGGGGATATAAGGGGTTTACTCTGCCCCCTTAAGAGTAGTAATGATTTGAGGCACTAATTTTAGGAGGGAAAGACATAACGTTTGGTAAGTAAATGAAGTGAGTTTAAAGCATAGCGCCTTAAGATCTTTGAAACATGAAGTTTTTTAACTCTTTCAGCAGAAATTTCAATACATAAAATATATTTAATATGTTTGGCTGTGAATTAACTCTTGTTGAACGTCTATAGTAGCTATTTGTTTCAATTATCTTATGTTTTTCAAGCATAGTAAAATTTTACGTTATCAATTACTGAATTGTATCAGAATTCAGTCTCATTAATGCTGTAAACAATTTGGTTTTAATTTGCTCTCACACACGTTTAAAGTCATTCACAAACAACACGTTTTAGATAAAACATTTTAGTGACGATAATTTCATTGTTAACGTCTTTCTTTCAGAATTTAGCGCATATTCCACACATTAAAATGACTCAAAATAAAAGCGACATGAATAGAAAAATATTTACAAATATTTTCAGTCATTTCCCTCTTCCATTGTCCCTGTGTGTGGAAATTCAACCTTTCATCCCTTTTAACATTGATTTTTCTTTTTGGCATTTATTTTAAACTCGGTGCTTATTTCAGCGATAATTGTTCAGCTGGTTCGTTACTTTGACTCGAGACGAAGGTTTTACGAGTTTTCTGTCGTAAAACTCTTATTGAATTTTCCGTCTTCCAGTTTTTCATTGGGTATTGGAGATCATTAATCTAGATCATTCGGAGCGATATTTAAAATATTTTATTACCCGAAGATATTAAAGTTCGATATCTGGTTGAATATTAAAGATATAAGAAAATTTAATATGCTTGCATCATTTAAAAAAAGCAAATACAAAAATGTGATGCTTTAAAAGGTAAAATCATTTGGAAGCCTGCTGTTTGTGTAATAATTTGATTGCGTCATTTATCAAATATTCTATGACTTAATAAATACAAGTATGACAGTTGTAGTACGAAACTTCTCTAATCTGTGTGACAGAGTGTCTTTTTGAAACAAAAGCGTAATAGCTGGTTGATTATAACAGGTATTAGAAAAGTTTATATACTTACAATGTTTGCAAAACGCAATACAAAAGTGTGACGCTTTAAAAATTGAAAGCGCTTGAGAAAATCTTTTACTTTAAAAATAATTTGATTTTTTCAATCATCAGCTGCTTGATGATTCAATGAATAAACCTGCAACAGTTACGAAAAGTAATGAAAGCTCTCAGTGTGCCAATCTTTCTAAAAGAAAACCGCTATAGCTGGTGAAAATTGAAAATACCAGAAATTTTAATACATTTGCGTTATGTGAAGAAACAAGTAGAAGAATTTGGGGGTTTAAATACTAAAAGCATTTAAAAATGTTTTATTTTTTGAAGAAGTTTGATTACATCATTCATTAGATATTTGATAATTTGATCTAGTACTTGATGGTTCAATCTATACAACCATGTGTGTAAAAAAAGTAACAAAACCTATAATTCTGTGTGCGTACTTTTTAAACCAAAGCTCTATAATTTGCTGAATATTGACAATGCATGAATTAATTATACGCAGTTTTAAAAAATAGTGTGTTCCTTATAGAAATCCACAGTTTACGTTGTATCTTTGCCGAACTTGACTCAAAATTCCTTTGATGGAGGGTCTTTGCTCAGGAACTCATAAAGGACTTTTTTTCGGCATTATTGGGAGAGAGGATTGTCGCCAGAAAATCCGTATAACGGAATGTTTACTGCTATTACTAGCAACGACGAAATTGTTAAAATTTAAGAAAAAAAAATCCAAACAGATCTTAATTTAAATTTTAAGTCATGACATTATTCCTTTCTACGCGTTGTCGTCAAATTTCACTTTTTTTTTGTTTTCTGTTATTTAAGACTGATTGTTGAACATGCTTCATTTGACAGAACTTTATTTTTGCGGTAGACCGTTCAACGCCGGTAGTAAAAAATGAATGTTGTTTTTACAGTATAATACAGCTAATTTTATTGTAATACACTGTAAAAATTGCTAATTTTACAGTAAGAAACTGTATAATCTGTATAATTACTCATTTAACAGTTTATTACCGTGTATTTTACAGTTTTAAACTGGAACCTCTGCTGCCAGTATTATACTGTTGTTTTTACAGTGTAATACAACTAAATTTTACGACAATAAACTGTAAAGTTGTTAAGGGCCTCGGCTGCCAGTAATGTACTATAAAACCAACAATTCATTTTTTGCAGTATAATAAGCAAATTTGATTCTGAATTATCACGTTTTTATCTTTTCAACTTAATCTGGCACTTTTAAAGACGCGGAGCAAGATCATTATATTGCAGTAAAAGGTCTAATGGTAGGACTATTATGGTTCGGGTTAATTACCTTTTGTGTCTTTGTATTTGCCGCTATTATTTTCGACTCTCACCATAACCTCATTAAAGCTTCTGCTGTTATAGACTAATATGCGTTCACGTTAATCGATTGCATTCCTCCATTCCCAAACAATGTGGTGCACAATCATCACAATTGAATAGATGCTATAAATAAGCTATACAAGAAATACGATGCGCTTGTGGTAAATGCTGATAGAAATGAATATATGAGGGTTTGAAGTTAACTCTTGAAGTGAACATTTTTGTCATCATTATGAATCTTCAAATCTTTTTATTGTTCTTTTTCTGGTACAGTTCATCTATATTTAATCCATAGTTACAAATTGTACTTATTAACGGGGGAGGGGGATGAAGGGGTTAGTGACAAAACAGAAATTGATAGTATTAAAGTTCAAAGTTTTATTGTTGTAGTTGTTGCAGCTTATTTGCTTTCTGGTTTTGTCATTAGTGAGCGTATGAAATTGATCTATTGACATCTACTTTTTGGTGTACCAAGTTTTATTTGCTTAACCCCTGCATCCATTGCTTACTTTTGCCCAGAGTGTTCATTTTTTAAAATGTAAGTCAGCCCCTTCAACCTACCCTTTTTACTACTTTTGGCGTTATAAAAACGTGATTTTTTTTTTTTTTTTTTGATCAAGCAAAAATAGATTCATTGCTTTGAGATGCAAGGTAACTTTGGATGTCTATAGTCTCTGACTCCGTATATGATACAAATATGGAGGAGTTCAAGCACAGGTGTGAGGAGGGTGGCGCAAAGAACATAATAAGTACGTAAAAAAAATTCGTTTTGTGCCATTTTTACTCTTAGAAACATATACGTTTGAAACCTCATCATTCACTTAGAATCACCCTTTCAGTTGAAATTTGAAACATCAGAAAAAAAAGTTGTTGTATGAAAAAAAAAACCTATTAACGCAATAGCTAATTTTTGAACCCCCTTGCCCTGGTCTTTGCTACTTATGTCAATACTGAAATCTCTGATAAATTTATTTGTTTTGGGATACATTGTTTACAAGATTTTTTTTCTGCCAATGAGAATAAGGTATATGAGCCTTAAAATTCATATTCACTTTTTTTTTCAAAACTACTATCGTGACACGGGTAAAATTGGAAAAGTTCACCGAATAGTCTTCCTAAATATATTTTTTATCGAAGACAAAACCTTTTCTTTTCGAAAAAAAAAGTGTTCTTTGATTTCAAAAAACGTTTTTCTCATAAGACGAGCTGAGATAATCAATAACAGTAACAAATAAATAATATTGATCTTCGTTATATTTAGAACATCATTTCAGTCATGGTAACTGAAATCGAATTGCAAGATCAAAGCAATTTTAAAAGACATTTTCCGTTGAAAAGCGCTTAAAGTTGTCATGCCTCATACTAACTCAACCATTTTTCTCATTATGGAATTTTTACGAGAAATTATTTTCATTGTATTTTTAAAAATAGCAATTTCATCTCTTCTGCAATAATTAATTAAATGCTGAAAACGTATTGCTAATAATTTCCATCCACTTGTTTTGAATAATGAACGACATTTGCTTTAAAAATGAAAATTTCAGTTAGTAATTCTTTTTCTTTCGTTTAACTTTTCCTTTTGCTTCTAAACATGTTTTTAACGTGATATTTTTTCAGTTGTCATTTTATTGCGCTCTCTCTTAAAAAAATTACCACATCAGGAGAAAAAAGTAATCCGAATTCCAGGAAGGTTGCAATCTTTTCCCAAACATTAAAACCAGAAAAAAAGTAGATACCGTACAAAGATTACATATTCAGTTTCTCAGCGTCGAATATTTTTCTAAAAACGTTAATAATAAAAACGCATTTAGATCTTTTACGCAAATGCTTCGCTCGTTTATAAAGGTTTTTTTTACGTTCGAGAAAGCTCATAGAAATAAAAGATTTCATCTTTTGGTGCATAATAATCCATCTCATTTTCTATGCAACATGTTTTAAAGAGTAATCTGGATATTTAAAGCCGAATTGTTTATTTTCATTTTTAAATGAAAAAAAAGTAAATTTTACCTGCCATACGTACCGTGTATAATTTGAAGTACGATGCGTGAAATTTTAATATCGTCTTTTTACCAAAATTTTAATAATCATAATAACGCATATAAAATTGAAAATAAAAAGTTTACAAGATTTTTAAAAAAAGAATAAAGCAGAAACTAACGGTAGTAATAAATAAATGAAATATTTTACGTAAAAGCCCACTATTTTATTGTGAAAATGGAAAATAAAGACTAAGCAGAAAAGAACCATTCTTAAAGGTGTTTTATGGTTTTCTTTTTCTTTGTGTGAATAATTTGTTTGGTTTTGCTTTATATTAAAACAGGTTTTTAATTTAGTTTTCAAAATATATGCTATATTTACTTCATTTACTTATATTCTTCGATAGATTTTTTTAGAACTAATTTAATTTTTAATAACGTTAATACTATTCTTAATTTTTAATGAAATAATCTCCCCCCCCCCCTAGAAAAAAAAATATATATTTAATGTTAGATTATGAGAGAATACTGGATTCCTTTCCATAATGTTTTTATTATTATTCTTATTTCTAGCAGAAGCTCTTGAACAAAGCTCGTTGACTCGAGTGTGCATGCAGACACTCAACACAGACTCATGGAGAGAGATACATGATAAATAAAGAGCAAAATATACATTAAGGTAAACGGTAACAATATATAATGTAAAAAAGTATAATGTAAAAAGATAAAATGTAAACAGATAACATGTGAAAACATAAAATGCAAAAGGTAAAATGTAAGAATGTAAAATTCATAACTCAAAAAGCAGTATTAAAAACTAAAATCCGAACATGTAAAAATAACATAAAAGTTAAGCGGGGTTAATTGAACTGCAGTTAAACGTTTGCCATGGACGCTTTGCATCTCAGAGAATTTCCTGCAGTCTCTGGCAATATTTATGAGAAATATTGGAATGGCAGGGACAATGTCCCTTTTGCAGAGTAGACAATTTGGTGCAGTGAAGATGCTTATCTTGAAAAGGTGTGCGGCCAGGCAGTCATACCCGGTCTCGAGGCGAAACGCAGCCAAAGCATAATTTCTCGGGGCATGTGGTATAGCTATAAGGGATCCCCTCCAGCGCTTATGTTTAATCTGGTCTGTCTGCCTGGTCCAAAAGTCATCATTCATTCTCTCTTTTATTAGTGGCATTATAGTAGAATAAGTGTTTTTTCCACAAAACAAGCATAAGAACAAACAAAAAAGGAGAGCTTTGCGGTTGCATCCTAAGCGGTGATAGCAAAGCACTTATACTGTCGGCCGTGCTTGAACGACTACTGTCGGTTCGAAGAAATATTATTCGATTGAGCGCGGTATTTGTTTGAGCAGGAATCTTTAACATTGCGTCTATGGCATGGGGAAACATTCGGTTCCAGGATGTTTTATTTGTATATACGGGGTATTCTTGAGTCCGTGACCCGATCAAGCTGGGTCGACAGTATATGTATAACTACCACATAGTATATAGTCACCAAAACAAGAAAATATACTATAAATGTAATAACAACATTTTGTGTTTGAAATAACAAGTGAGGAAAATACTATTAAAATTAAAACATTGACAAGAAGATAGAACTAGCAACTTACATAAGCAACGAAATCATTGAAAAAATTTTAAAATATCATAACATATTATTTAGAAAACGACTTAGCTAAATGCCATTATTAATACAATGTAATGTGGAATCATGCACTGTAAAAAATGATTTCAGTTTTTATCTTATAAAACAACTGATTTTATTGTAATAAACTAAAAAATTGCTAATTTTACAGTAATAAACTAAAATATCTAATTTTATAGTACTAAACTGTAAAATTGTTAATTTTACAGAAATAAAATAAAAAATTGCTAATTTTATAGTTTATTACCGTGCATTTTACAGTTTTGAACTAAAACTTCTGCTGCTAGTATTATACTGTTGTTTTTAGAGTATAACACAGCTAAATTTTACGGCAATAAACTGTAAAATTTCTAACTTTACAGTAATAAACTGTAAAATTGCTAGTTTTACAGTTTATTACTCTGAATTTTACAGTTATAAATTGAAACCTTGGCTGCCAGTATTATGCTGTAAAAATGACAGTTCATTTTTGCAGTGTGAGTCTGAATTATTAGCCATTCGCTAAGGAATTTAATCCCTAAAAGTTTTACATTCAACAAAACCTGAAGCTTACTCTCTTTGTTTAAAGAATATCATAGTCACTATAAAAATTTTAACGCAAATCTAATGAACGCTGTATTTCCTCCCCAATATATTTATCACTTTGTAAGCGCATTAGTGAAACTCTTGAAGTACTTAATTACAAGTACTTATCGAAATCGGATAATGAGTAAAACGCCAAGATAAGACAAAGCGAAATTTGATAAGTAGCATCATCAACCGAACCCAGAAATCGCTTTCTGTAATAGAAATATAATGGAGCTCGAAAACTTGCGGCAGATTTATAAACACTTGCACGGGCTCCTTTTTAGTGGATGTTGCGATACTTGTACATATGCTAATGATTTATCCATTGCGGGTTTTTATAGATAGTTTTAGGCTTGATTTTTAGGATAAGTTTTCTTTGATTATGAATCAGTAAGAAAATGAAAACAAAATAGCAAAAAAAAAGTTGATTTTAAAACTTTAATTAAAAAAAAAACATACTTTATTTTTTTTAATTTATATTTGCAAGCCTTTTTCTTAAAAAAGATGTAGAAATAGGGTAACATTTTATGTGATGATCTCCAAAATAAGATTTTGCGTGGTTTTTTTTAAGTTCTGGTATTATTTTAGGTGAGATAAGTTTGATGTGTAATGTTTTAGGCTTTTTTAAAAAGGTTTTCAAGACATTAAATACCTTTTGCTGTGCTATAGAAACTGCGTTAATATATGAAGGGGAAGAGGGGGAAAAAGATGAAAGTCACTTTTTCGTCAATTTTGAGATATTAACACTATCTAGGGGCTATGAAGGAGTGCTATCATCTGGTAGAACAACAATGGGGGAAGAAGATGAGAATCGACCGAAATGTGTATGAAAACTCTATCAACTACACAAGGAGTTACGAGAAATCAAACTTTGTTCTTCGTTTTTCTCGAAACCACCTTTTGTTCACTTTCATCTTTTTTCCCCCTGGTCCTTCCTGTTTTATCTTACCCTGTCTAGATTCCAATGTGGTTTTTTCAATTAATTTTTAGCAAAGTTATTAAATCTGAAGAAATTTGAATACAATTTGTTCAATATTGCACTGATTTTAAATTGCTATGTTTAAGAATTCTGCTCAGAGCATTAAAACATTTTTAAAATACTTGAAATTTTCTTTTGTTGATAAAATTTTCTCGTTCTATTCAAACTATACTAAATTGAAACATTCCCGAAACTATATAAATCACTTTGTTCTTCAAAATTTACGCAAGTGTCTCATAATAAATTGTAAGCTCCTAATTTAATCAACTTGATAGTTAATACATTATTTAATACAATTTAGGATTACGTCTAAAGATAATGCAACTATTATTGAAACTCGTGACGGTGAAACGACTAAACAAATGTTTATGCAATATTAAATTGGAGTTGTGAGATATTAAGAGAGGATTTTCTACTAAAACGTAAATCCTAAAGTACTGAAACACGATATTGCAACTTTATTGAATATTATGTTGCATTTGCAGTCACGAACTTAGCAAAAGAACAATATTTTAAACTTATTTAACCCATTAATGCCTGACCTTTTTTTCAAAGATATTTTGTATACTGGTTACAAATTGTGTTTAATGGACAGGAAAAATAATTACAAAAATATCATGTAAGAAATATTTTTTTTTATTAAGGAAAGAAAAATCGTCCCTAAAAAGTTACGATAGACACCAGAGGGTGCATACTTTGTTTACTATTTTTTTTCTTCCTGCTATATAGGGGAGAGTGGTAATGAATGGGCCATGGTGAGGAATGGGCCACTAACAAAATATGAAAAAGTATTTGCATGAATTTTTTTTGATGCCACCAATAGATGTAGCTATTTGTTCTACTAAACTCATCCAATTTTCATTAGTTTGCGCTGAGCCATTTTCAGACTAGAGTGGCATGGTCAAGAATCTGACTGAAAAGTAAGTTTTTCCCTTTTTAGTAAAACATTTCCTAGCTAAAATGTACCAAGTATTTCACTGCATACATATGTATAAGCTAGTCTTTCCATATCTATAAACTAATCTTAAGATGTATTTTCATGTTATCTAAATTTAATGTACTCAAAAAACCTAAATGTATTCCAAAAGTATAGGTGTGGCTGAATGAGCCACTATGTCATGATAATGAATGGGCCACCTAAATATTGTTTTTCTTCCTTTTCTTTGGATTTTCGCATTAATATGAAACACAACTGACTGTCATAGATAAAGATTACTGTCGTCAAAATAGGTTTGTAGTAACTTCTAAATATAATTTTCAGATCTATATTATATTCCTATAGTACAATAGACCTCTGGTCACAGTGCGTGGCTTGAAAAAGCCCCCCTCTTTCCTTTTTATATTCCTCACAGTACAATTTCATTTTCTTTCTTGGTAACTTAAGTTAGATATTTCTTATTCCCGATGTCTAGTAAATTTTAAAAAAAAATTTGAATTTTGACAAGTTTGAAAATGAAGATTTGAAAGTGATTTTTAATATTATTTTTGAAATATATCAATTTTGTTAAATCATAGTGTGTATTATGTGTTATTTTTTTTTATATATATTTGATGTTATTTATTTCTTACAATCTCATTATTTAGTCATTTTTCTGCTACAATTGATATGCATCAGTTTTATTTTAATTGCATCAGTTTTGATGTTTATATAATTTTAAATCAGTATGATTTTGTATCATCATGTCAAGTGCCACATTTATTTTGTCATATTCAGCAAATAAAAGATTAAATCCACATGTTTTCATTGAATTCATTTAGTGGCCCATTCATTACCTTCAATAGCCCATTCAACCCCATAGGTGGGGTTGAATGGGCCAAATTTCAAAATGTTTATTTTCTATTATAATTCATTATTGACAGGTGCTAATCCAACTTTTGACTTGTTTAGATAGCCAGATAAGTAAAGTAACTAAAACACCAATTTAGAGTTAAAACAAAGTGTTAGAAAAAATTACAAACATTCAAAACCAAAAAGTGGCCCATTCATTACCACTCTAACCTACTATTTAAAAAGACATTTTATAAAAAGACTAGCGGTACCCGCACGGCTTTGCCCGTGGTATAAAATTAAAAGTTCATTTGTAAAATAATCGATATAGCAGAAAAAATGCTCTATTTTAGTTGTAATTCAACTATTATTCCTTCAAAGTATGATATAAAAATCTGGTATGGACCCCACGCTACTTAATTTTACGTGTAAATTTCTTAGTAGATGCCTTAAGTGCTAAAATAGAGCTTGGAGTGAGCAAGATAACAGTTTAAACATTTATATCCCTAGTTTGCCACGAAACAATGCAAAAAAATGTTTTACAATGATTAATCTCCTAAATATCGCCGATTTTAACATCATTCAGTGGATTTTTCGCAGAATATCGCTAATAGCGCCAAATTGAGTCCAAATAAAAAATAAAACAATTTTTTTTCGCCAACTTGGCGATATGTCGCCAAATTGGCGGCAAATACTTGACGACCAAAAGCTTGGCGATATGTTGTAAGTGGTCGCGCCGATTTATATCACTTTTCTCTGCATTGAAATGAACACGGATTTTAGATCGCCAAAATATCTCTAAACTCACAAAAATGGTACGCGTCAGTTTCTTCCTTCTCTACCTTTTTTAAAGAAAGGACTCGATTTCTCATTTGATTGACAGGTGCCATCTTATCACGATTTTATTATATTTCACTAGCTTAATACCCGGCGTTGCCCGGGTGCTTATTAATACAACATAGCATTCAGGGAAAAAAAGTTTGAAAGAGTTCTATTCATATGGGTATAAAATAATTTGCGACAATCTGTCTCTTAGGTACAAACTTTGAAGAAAACTAAAATATTACAGAAAGTTAAACGTTTACAGAAAAATAGTCTTATCAAAAGGTGAAAATTAAAGATAAATGTTGTCTGTGCTTTGCCGCGTCCACTGGCATGAAATATATGCACATGTAAGTGAAAAAATTGCATCAATTTCACCCGCCAAATTTAAAATATTAACTTTTCTCTATTAATTGTTCCCACCTACAAAGTAAAAATTATTATAACTCAGAAATAAATCTATGTCTCGTTCTGAAGGCTTATCTCCATTACAGACGCAACTGTCGTCGCATTGCAAATTTGAAATTCAAATCCGTGGTTCTTTTTATAAAGTCCACATGAGACTTATGATTGTTTTTTACTTATTTCAATGCTAAAAGGAAATAGGTGAGCCTTAAATTGAAAATTCATTACTTTAATCGTAATCATTGTTGGAAAATACTCATACTTAAAAATCTTAAATTTCATCAGTTTGAATGCTAAAAGGCCTATCTCGACTACAATATAAATAGGCTAGATTCCTATAAAAGGGTCATTTTTTGACAAAAAATTTAAATTTGAGCTTTTTAGATTTTTTAAAATTTCAAGACCCCGCCTATGAGAATTCTAGAGCATCAAGGAACCTCTGTGTCAAGTTTGATGAAAATCTGACGCAAACTGTGGAATTGTATAGAGAACAAGTATATATACATACACTCATTTTTATAGATATAGATTTGACTAATTTTAATAAGGCTTGGAGTTTGGATTGCTACAAAAACAAATACATTTTTACAATTATTAATGAAAAAGAACGAAACAAATAAACGAAATAAAAACGTAACCATGGTAACAAAATTAAAAGTTGATTTCCGTTGATAAAATAATTCATTTCATTAACCATTTTAGAATCATTTGGCTTGCTTTACTGAAGATAAGCCTTGAATTCCGGGATTCTAAAAACAATTGTTACAGCTCTCCTGATGATCGTAGAAACTTCGAAAAAACTTCATTTTGTGCAGAAAATTTCAAGCTTTCGAATGACATAAGACTTGAAAATGTGTATGAAATATTTCTTCCCTATTTTATCGAATTTCTGCTAAGAATTCGAATAGAAAAAGAGAAAACGAAATGGAATTTTCGAAAAATCGCTTCGAGGTGCAAACTACATGCTACAAACTAATTTTATGTCAAGTGGCATGAAAATCGACCAAACGGTTTGGGCGCTACGCGCGTAACAGACAGACAGAAGGACAGAAAGAAAGAAAGAAAGACAAACCTTCAGCTTTATTATTAGTAGAGAAGAGAAATAAAAACAGCAATTAACATAATTTGGGAATCTGGGAATAATTTAAAAAATAGCTTTTTGTTCTTGAGATTGTGAACGATGTCATTCTTGATATGGATCATATTAAAACTGCTACAGAGCACACTTTACAATGGTTATGTGCGGCAATCTGTAAATAATGAATTAAAACAATACCAAGCTACTATAAACACTATTATTTGGTTGAAATGTTCATTTTTGGCTAATTCAGACTCATGTTTTGGACCGTCCCTAAAAAAGGACGCTAGGCATTAATGGGTTAATAATAAATTACAACTTTTAAAGTCACTGAAATCACATTTAAAAGTTAAATAAAAAACACTTTTAGTAAAATGGAAATACACATATATTTTTTTTTTAATTGAGAGTTAAATAAAAAATAAACTTGACTCTGAGTTAGTTAACAGGAAGAGATTTTAAGGCATCAAGTCCTTTAATTGAAGCGTTTG